>BQNB010056896.1:20113-38460 GCA_026074375.1 Tanacetum coccineum
TGTGTAAAGGGTTGTATAATCTTAGAAAATCAAAGTGTGGATTTGTTTGTATGGCTTATTTGTGCCGTGAGCTTCAAAGAGAGGGAAAGAAAGTTTTTGTGATTTTTGGTTAAGTATGTAAGAAAGGAAGAGTGCATGCATGAGTATTTATAGTGAAAATATCTTGCTAACCTAACCATGGTTACTTTCTAACCCTAGTTAAGTTAATAAGTCAAGTTGATAAAGGTGTAAGAAACTTGTTCCCTAGATCTTTATAATATCTTAGATATTATGTACAAGTTGTAACTCTTTGGTTTTATTTTCTAAAATTCGGCATATGTATATATATATGATGTTATTTTTATTATTTTGAGTATTGGGTATAATCGTGGGTATTCGTTTAGGCGTAGTTAGGTTTTAGAACTTCCGGGTATGCCTAAACGCATTTTATTATGAAACGTAAGCATTTTACGTAGCCAATAAAAATAAGATGAACAAAGTCATTAATTATCCTCATAATAATCATATAACACTTGCTTGATGCAAACATTTAATCGTTTAATGCCCGTTTACATTGAATGATCATTTTCAGTTTACGCGATTTAACTTAACGTTTACGGTTTAAGAGTAAACGCGTAAAACCCTAAAAATAAATTATGAATTACATAATGTCATTCAATGACCTAAAATACGAGGTGTTATAATATGTGTAGGTTTACTTGAAGATTGTTCGAGCAAGAAAAGCAAAAAATATACAAGTGTTTATGTCATAGAAGCTCAAGTTAAATAAAGACAACAAAATAATCTAAGTCCCAAGCAAAAGTGCGTCAGCTTTCCCAAAATGTGTGCCGCACTTCTGCCTAACGGTCAAAGAAAGTCAACCTTATCCATACAAAAGTGCACCGATTCTCCCCAACAAGTGCGGCGTACTTCCTCTGCATTTATGAACCTTTGGCGCCAAGGAATACCAGAGTGCGCCACACTTTTTCAGAAGTACGCCACACTTCACCCCTCATTCAGCCTATAAAAAGGGCTCTTATCTCAGCTATTTGGAGGAGACTTACACATAATCAACCACCACTGATTAAAACGAATTTTCCACAGGAAGAACACCAAGGAAGCAGGGTATAATTTGGATAGAATAAGGGTTGTATGAAATTGGTTTATTGAAGTTCTTGGTGAACTTGTGACATTAGTGTGATCTATACTTCATTTCAATCATTTGTATGCCTTTATTTCTATCTTATTTTACGACTGTGACCATGAACTTAATAGCCATGAGAGGCTAAACCCTCTTGTGACTACTTGGATATGTACATATAATAAAGTAGCGTTTGGTTTGATATGATCTCTTATTGATTTCCTGTTTGTGTTATGAACCGTTGTGCTAATTAGTCTTGTTATACTTGTTTATCACTTTTGATCGTATATGCATCTTGTTATCGGTCGAAAGACCCACTTTGTATTATCCGGTTTTGAAAACTTGTCTATGAGTTTTGAATCTTTGGTTGGAGGAATCCGCTTAGATAATTTGATGTGACAATCGTCTATTTTAGGTTAGCAACCATTAGTGTTGTTATAACGTTTTTGACTAAACTTACCTGTGTTAAGTTATTTTGTGCTTGTCGGGTCATTTTGGGCTTAAATTGTCTGTTTATTTCATCTCGATTATGATTGTGCCTTCAACCAACAATCCATATTTTTTAGATTATTATTTAACCTTGTACTTTTACTAGATATTTTAATTTGACATAAATTAACTTTTACGGGTAACCGGATAGGTTATCCCGCGAACATCGCATTAAATATGAACCCGACTTTAGACTAAATATTAGTCATCATGCTCTATGCATTTTTATTATTTTACATAGGTACCTTAAATGTTGTATTTTTATTTTTCACTTTGGTGTTTATCGTTTACGTTTTGCATTTTAACTCTTGCAAAACACCACTTTTTACCCATTAGCCTAAACAATACCCACTTATACCAAAGTTTAACAAAAATCAAAACCATAATTTCCCCCTTTCTCATGCAAGGGATGACTAACCACATGGGCATGTGTCCAAGACGCAACGCTATATTTTAGGTTGCTTCTAGGATTTTCTTGGCTTCCGTCGTCTTATTTATCAGCTATTATCGCCTTGCTCAAAGGTGAGTTCACGACCCCCTCTTTTTAAATGTTTTATATTTAACTCAAGCAGTTGGATTTGAAGCCCAATGCAAGAGGAACTTCATGAATTGGAACGACTTTGGAAGTATGGAACTTGTTCCTACCCTCCAGATAAAGCATTTGTCATCACCCTTAACGTGGATTCTAAAAGGTTAAGCTTGATGAGCTAGGAGTATCGAAAACACAAGACTCGGTTGGTCGCTCCATGGTTATCGTCGCGCAAGAAAGGGGAATTGATTTGAAGAGTCATTCGCTCCGGTTAGCAAGATTAGAGGCTAACGAATTTTTCTTAGCATTTGCTGCTCATGATGAACATGGTCGTCTATCAAAGTGATGAGAAGACTGCGTATCCTAAATGTAATCTGCAGGAAGAGGAATATGTTAGCCAACCAGGACGAATTTGTGGATCCAGACAAACCAACAACGTGTACAATCTTAAGAACAGGCTCATTAATGGTTGAAACAAGCTCCAACGCGCATGGTATGATATGTTGTCTCATTCTTGATATTCCATTGACTTCTCAAAAGGCTTAGTGGATCCTACTATGTTCATCCGTAGAGAAGGCAAGGAACGATCTACTAGTAAACAAAACTAAGTCGATGATATATCGTTGCTGCATCTAGCCCTAAACTTTGGCTCTATTCTCCGCTAAAATAAATGTGTATAAAATTCAAATGTCGATGATAGGTCATTAGAATCAGAGAAAATCTCATTATCGTTAAGACTATAGATTTCTCAAAGTCCCCAAGAGGCATCTTTAAATAAACCAATCTAAATATGCTCTTGAATCACTAAAGAAATATGGCCTTAGAATCTTGTGACCCAGTGGATACTCCCATGGTGTAGAGTTCCAAACTGGATGAGGATTAAAGAAGGGAACGTTGTAGATCCATCACACTATCGTGGTAAAGATGGCACTCCTCCTTATATCTTACAGGCCAGTAGACCAGACTACAATTTGCTATATGCCAGTGTGCCCCGGTATCAGGCTCGCTACCCGAAAAGCACTTAAATGCGGTAAAAATGATCTTCGGTATCTAAAAGGAACCGTACATCAGGTACTTTGGTAATCCGAGAGAGGATTCTTTCCTTTGCACTAACAAGCAATAGCAAATTGACGATCATGCTGGTTGTCAAGATACACGCCGTAGCACATCTGGCAGTTATACAACTTTTGGGTGATAGACTTGTTAGCTGGTCATCAAAAAGGAAGAAAAGCGCTGCGATATCCAGTACAAAAGCTGAATATATAGGCTTTTCTGGTTGTTCTGCTCAAGTCCTTTGGATTAGATCACAGCTTACCGATTATGGCCTTGGATTCAATAAAATTCCAATGTACTGTGATAACAAAAGCGCTATTGCCTTATGCTACAGACAATGTCGACATTCCAGATCCAAGCATATAGACATCAGGATTTCACTTCATTCAAAAGAGCATTTTTGAAAATGGTGTGATCCAAACTTCTACTGTTGTCAATACGTAGTAATCAATTGGCGGACATCTTTCAATTAAAGCTCTGGCCGAGAAAGAATTGAATTTCTAATCAACAAGATTGTTATCGAAGTTTTACGCGCCTGGAGACTTTGAAAAAAGTCAGATGACGTTGACGAATAGTGGTGGTACCTATTCGAATATCCTTTGTATCATATGTATATAATATAACTCAGAAAAAACCAAAAAAATATTCTTTTTTATATAAATTTTATAAAAAACAAAAGATAAAAATATAAAATCAGAAAAGCCAAAAAGATTTTCATTTTATAAAACCTTTATAAAAAACCAAAAAATACAAAAAAAAAAAATGAGAAAAATACAAAAAGCAGTTTTCAAATGGCATGTCTTCTGAAAATCGATAACATTTACGGTCTTAGAAATGTCATTCACAATGATACAAGCCTGAAAAATGAAGTTCGACGCAAAATTTTAAATGTTTTCAAAACAGCCATAGTGGCTCTTGCTATTATTGATCAGATAGTAACCCGCTTTTCACCTTGAGTGAAAACAAGTTCTCCTAAAAGACAGTTGTTCCAATAACGGAATTTTATTCTCAGAAGCAGGTTCTACTCTATGACCTCAGGGCAAAGGCATGAGATTACTTTGCATCATAACACCGTGGCTGGTGCCTATAATCAAATAAGTGTACTTTTCAAGTGCATTATTTGTCAAATAAAGAAATCTATTTTTATTGGTAAACAGTTTGTCTTATCAATGAATCAAGTGTTTTCCAGTAATCCACAAAAAGATTTTCAACAGACACTTCGACCACTCACTCGGGGGACCACAGCCTTAAATAGAAAACGGGTCATTATTTGAGGGGGAAAATTGTCATCAATAATCCTTTTAAAATCAGTCTTTTTCAAAAAAGTCCATGGAATAAACGATAAAGTTTTGAATAATGACGGATAATAATTTCAAGGGGAGTTAATTTATATTAACTACAAGAGCTTTAGATGTCATTAGTATAAATCTTTATGGACTTATTTGCAATTTGAGACTTAGTGAATTCAGGATTTAAACTACGGACGATCAATATTGCCAACTCCTCATAGTTTGTAAAAGACATAGGAATGCTTGGAAATACTTTCATAGTTTTAAATGCCTGGAAGTTGATTCTCACGGAATAGATTTAAGCTTATTAATTCTTGAAACACGATCTCGAATATGTATGCGTGTAAGGTTTTGTTGATTCCGACATGTCGAAACCAGCAAGGGGGAAGGAGTAGATGTATTCTTGATAGTGTCCTTGGCCTTCTATTGAGGTTTGCTTCTTTTGTCTTTTGAGGTTAGCTTCTTTTGATTTTAGGTTGTGTTGAATCTTTCGGGTACACTATTTCTATCACATGATGGAAGAGACATCTCGTCATAAGCCAGTATGCATTATTTGAGTCCATAAGGGGAAGTGTTTAGAGTGTAAATATTTAAAACGTGAGAAGAATTCTTTCTGATTCAATTAGTGTCTTGCCCAACCGGTCAATCACTAAGCTTATTCTATAAAAGGAGTAGAAATATTTGATAAAAGAGGTGCATATAGGTATGATAAATATGATGATTCCTTCAGTTAGTCAGTATCCGGCCAGAAGAAATGT
Organism: Tanacetum coccineum; assembly: GCA_026074375.1. Classification (NCBI taxonomy): domain Eukaryota; kingdom Viridiplantae; phylum Streptophyta; class Magnoliopsida; order Asterales; family Asteraceae; genus Tanacetum; species Tanacetum coccineum. The sequence continues at coordinate 25,352 of BQNB010056896.1, forward strand.
GTACATTTGGGACTTAGTTGACTTAGGTGTTATCATTTCGACTACTTAGAGGGAATAATTGTGACATCCGGGACTTAATTGACTTTGGTGTTACAATTTAGATCATAAATATCATGTAAGGAGAAATGCAGACATCCGAGACTTAATTGTCTTTGGTGTTGCGGTTTCGAATTATTTGTGTACTTCGGATATCTGGATTTTATATATCAAGACTGCTTGATGCGGCTTGCAAGAAAGTTCTGAATCTACTCAAGAAAGGATTGCTGGTTTAGGGGGAAGCTAAGACAACATCAACACCAACCACACAAGCTCAAGTTACATAAGTATCTGAATCTGTTCTATCCTCGAAGTTTGATGCAAAGACTTTCATAACTTGGAAAGAAAGTTGAAGCAACGCTGAAGAGTGCTTGGACAGAGAAAGATCAGATTGAAAACCTCTTGAAAGAAAGAAGGTTAATGAGGAGCTTGGAAAAGTTCGTTGGTGGGAGATTGTACGAAGGAGACCTACGGCGGCTACAAAGGACCATATGATTTCATCATATGATGTTCTCATCTATCAGGTCAAATCTTCGTATATAATAAACTTGTGAATATGTTAATAACTAGTGTAGATTTTTGGTGAAAAATAAGATGTGCTCGAGTACAAATTTTTCAAGAATTTCTTAGTAAATTCAAAATCTTTCAAATAATTGTACTCGACACCATCTTATAAACCCTCAAAAGTTGAGGGGGAGCAAGAATAGGTTCCATTATGCTAGAATACATCATTTTGTCCCCGAACGGTTAATCAATTGATATCCAAAATATCAAGGGATTAACATTTTGGATAAGGGGAGAAAATGTGATTAACCTAGACTTAATGTATATTGACAGAAGTAATCAATTAAAATGGACTCGATGCACTTCACACTTAGCATGTACTACGATTACGATGCACATGTTAAGGGGGAGCTTTTAGTGATGATTAAAACATGAAAACATGAATGAGTAAACCTTTAGATATACATAATCAGGACACTTTGAATGAATTTTTCATAAATTTTTAGTGTTTGTAAAAGTTGAGGAATACCCTAAAAGACCGACCGGATGTACTTAATTTTATATAGGAGTTATAAGGTGGTTAGTATTAGGTAAAAAAATCAAATCCGCAATGATCCTGCCAAAAATAAGGGATTCTACCCCAGAGAATCCACTAGTTAGTGTAAGAAGTCCTTCAGGTAAGATTAAAAAGGGTTAGAAGTAAGAATCAGGAATAAAGCCGACTGAGATGGAGCTAACATTGACACAAACCAACAAGTGATAGTTTTGAGTCTCGGTAAGCATTGAAGGGGTTGAAGAATGAAAAGAAATGTAAGGATAAAGGGTGAAAATAAAGAAGCCCTCCATACACTTAGGCAGAAACCGGGTCAATACATATGCTGTCAGAAACACTTAGGTGTTGTCTGACATTGAAGACAGTCATGGACCCAGTGACGCTATGCACAAACCCCTCCCAGCCACTCAAAGTCAGAAAGACTTTGTTTCAAAACTCACGGAGATACACTCATTTCTATTGACTTTCTCACATCCGATTAGTTTGATATTGAAAAGTGGCACTCAGCTCAGCCTCAATCACTAGAATTAAAAGTACACTATTGAGTCTAGAGCCAAAAGAGATCATCCATTAAACCCATTAGGAACACTTGTCATAATTAGCGTTTTTAACTCACAACAATGTGAATATTAAGTAATATCATTAGAGTCCTACGCAAGATCCTTGTGGTTTTGCCAGAACATCCGAGTGATACTTAAGTATTCACGATGAAGATGGAAATCCTGCTTGAGCCAACATCAAACAAGCTCATGGTAGGTGACTTGTGCGATTCTTATGAATCAAGCTTGTGACAACTGGAAAGAAACGATGGTGCGATTCTATAAGAATCAAACTTATTCCAGGAAATGGATCAACGGTTGTTAATGAATTTTTAAAATGATTAACACTCTTGGTGTGTCACAAAAACAATTTTGCAAGTGATACACCGATTAATTTTCAAATCACTTTTCTATATCAATCGGTGAGATAGTAACTCACTGGTTCACTCTTATCGTGCTGTCTGCTTTGAGACGTTCCGATAATGAGAACATGCTGAGTACGATGAATCTAATACTTATGTGTTAGAAAGATTCAATACTACAGCTGGAAATCCTGTCAAGAAGATTCTTCTTAAATTGAATCTATCTGAGCACAGGTCGATCATCACAGATTTGAAGGTTACTCCAACCAAACCTGGGCGAATGACAAAGCCATATTCATCCCCCATCTTTATTGCTAACTGTTTTTATGCATGCTATTTAAAGATGGTGGTGGAGGTTCCTGATTCCAGCTGACTCACAAGATCCATAGCCACATGCTTATACCCGACCGACAAAACATAAAGACATCATAAAAGCTCAAGTACATGTTTCAAGACTTCTGCTACTCTGATACCGTACGTCTTTCTTGAAGTGACAAAGTATTAAAGTCAAAGAATTTTAAAGAAGTTTTCGTCACTCTAATACCGAACGTCTTTCTCGAAGTGACGAAGTGTTAAAGTTAAAGAATTTCAAGAAAGATGCAACATTAAAGCTTTCCAAATCAACAAATCAAGAAAGGTATGAGCATGTCGGTCCAGAAGTCGCAAGTTCACAAGATGGCAAAGTTTCAAGATGGCGTAAAGAGATTGTGCTTGGTTGATGATCTCAAGATGCTCAAGATCACAATGTCAAATACAAGTTCAAGGAACAAGCTCAATCTAGAAATCAATGATCACTACAACATATTCACAAGAGAAAGTCAAGAGTACAAGCTAAAGACTAGAGATGAAGCATAGTATGCTAGGTTTAAAGTTTTGTAAATTGGAGTGACCTCCTTTAGGGGGAGATTGTTGGAAACACAAAAAGTGTCGGTCACTTCCAAGTTGTAATAGTCTTAGCTCGTAGTTTATGTAATGATTAGATTAGTAATCTAGTCCGGCCCAAGACCCATGGGAAGCCCATCATAGCCCATGGGTCGGCCTATAGGAAGTATATAAACCCTCTCCTAGCCTTGGAGAGGGGTTGGTTGTTCCATTTTTACACATTCATCATAATACACTTCATCTATTTTCCATCCATTCTCACTCTCTAACATCACAACCCACATCTCACTCTTGTTCTTGGTTTGATCATAAGATTACATGTTTCTACATTTATTTTTATAACTGATCTATATTCAGTGTATTGTATCAATAAACTTAACAACGACTTTGTTTTACACTTTAGAAGTGTCAGGTTTGACATTAAAAATCAACCAGTGGCTTGGTGTTAATAACTAAGGGATTATATAAGTTTGCCACTAGGTCTAAAGGTGTATATAAGTTTTCAATTTAAGTGTATTTTCTTATTGCATTGCTATAAAGAGTTAAAACAGAGAAGTAATCCCAAACACACTACTGACAACTGCTTATCCGCAAGCAAAACAAAGGGGGTGTTTAGGACTTCTCATTACACCGTCCATTTCAATTATAAGAAGATAAGTAATTTTATCCAAACACTTGATATGGCGCCATTGTTATCAACATAGGTGACTTTCTTGAGGCATGAAGAATCATCAAGCAGACACAAGTTTGATAATGGTGTTCAATAAGGTGTTGTCCCTACCTATCTTCTTGATCGTGAAGCGACAACACAAGCAAAGGTTTATCTTTTGAGGAAGCTTAAAATACTTTACACTACTTAATTACTTTAGTTGCAAAAATAAATGTTCAATCATCAAGTGATACCAACTTTTGAGGAAGCTATTGCAGGCATGTCTTTGGATGGAATTGAGACTTTCACACAGATGGAAGGTGAAAATAATAGCCTTATATTTATTATTGCATATTCGCTTCTTTTTAAAGTTGATTTGAAGATGTTTATTCTACTAACTATGTATCTTCCTATTCTTCTTTTGTTTGCAGCTCAGTAGGAAAAGTTATAAGGTAGCACATACTTACCATACTACTTAGTTAATTATTATCGATTAAAGATACTTATTTTTAGTTACATCTATTTCTTTTAGGAATTTGGAGCTTTACACATTCTTCGTCATGTATTTCTTAGCAACATTCAAGTGAGTATGATGGAATTTTTATCAGTTTCTGATCGTTAGATGATATCACATCTTACCATATTTCTATATATCTATCCCTTAGGTGTATGATAATAGTTTGCGGCCCAAATGCATATTTGTAGCAGTTAATTTTGCCACCGAAGAAGATTGCAATGATTTTTATTTTCTTTACCTGTTCTTAATTGCTCATCTTTTAATACTTACATCATTTTCGAGGGTGACACTCTTTGTGACAATCCTTCAATTTCAGGTCGTTATTTTATTTTCGAGTATTAATTATATTTTTCATTTTTATGTTGAGATATGAACTCACGACTAACCGGGTGAATTATGGCTTACATTTGTAATTTAAGCGACGTTTACAAGGAACTGAAGAATTCTACATTAAGCATCGACGCTTATATTTTCAAAATGCCATAGAAATATTTTTGTTGCATTCGTTTTTATTTTTCGTATCTCGTACTATTTTTACTTTTTACGAAAAACAACTACAAATCGTACCTTTTTAAATATCGGACTTTGAAAATACCCGCATTAAAAATTAGTGAGACAAGTAGTAAACTACTTATCCCACTAATCTCACCATGCAAAGGGGTGGCATCACCAAGAGAGCATGTGTCCTCTTAGTGTTAATCCAACCCACTACATTATACACTTGTCCTAAACTCCACTTACATACTTAAACCTATTTTGACCAACAATTTCACACACACACACCAAAAACACCAATCCATAAAAATTTTGAAGATCAAATAATAAGCACACTGGTAAAGATGATATCCAAGTATAATCCTTGCATTTTTGTGGTGATTTAAAGGAGTATTCAAGAAGGTTATACACAAGTTGGGGCTGAGATTATAAGGGTTATTATAAAGTCTATTGGGTAAAGAAAATGATGATAAAAAATTATTTTGTGGGTGAAGATCAAGTTTGAAGAAATGAAGCGTTTGTTTATTGGTATGATCATTTGATCATTTTCTTCATATTTCTTGTGGTAAAATCTCATGAGTTTTGTTTATGTTCTCTTTTGATTTTCAAATGTATATGTACATGTATGATATTTGATGATCAAGTAATAAAAATGGCCATGCATGTATAGATCGAGGTTAATTATAGCTAAAATAGCCATTAAAACAAGTGAAATAATAATAGAATTTAGGGGCTGTAATGAACAGTAGGTTTTATAAATTTCTACAGGTTTGAGGTTGGATTTGATTACATTAGTTGTAAGAATCCTATTGTAGACACTTGGCAAATTGAATGATTATCTAAAAAAGTGAATATTGAGTGAGAAATGATCAAAACACCAAGAAACTAGTGATCAGGACCTCTGTACAGATGGTATAAAAAGTCACATTTATGGACTGAGTTGGTTAAAAAGTTAAAACTATGAGACCTAGATAAAATCATGTAGATTCTGAATCAATTGGATAGTCAACCAACTCTTTATGGTTTGTAAATGGCATCAAAAATGGTGAAAGTGAAATTTCAGTCCGAATTTATAACTTCACCTTTATGTAGTAAAATTGTTTATATGTAATAGAGTAAAAATACTTAAACTAAGTACAAAAATTGTTTTGGATCTGTAAAGTACACTTAAATATAAAGCTAACCATATAGATACATCAATTATACCATTTACGGTTTATAAATTATGACTATTTTCGTAAACATAAAAGTATACAAAATCTACTACTACCCGAACACTATACTATGATAAAGGGAGAAGCGATTTGTAGTAACTAAAACACCCGAGGGGCGTAGGACCCACTTCTTGGAGTTTAAAATGCTTAACATACCTGATAATAAAAGTATCCCGACACTCGTAAACCCCGAATCCTTATCTAAATCATATAGTCATTTAATAAGCATATATGGTCATAAGGCATAATGGACCGACTAAGGCCCAATGGAAAATAAAATGGACTTATTGGACCTTCTGTCTTTAAGCCCAACCCACATGGGCTTAATTAATGGGCTAAGACCTGGTCTTGGGTTAATAATATAAACCTAAACACTTAATGGACTTACTTATGGGCCTATTGGGCTTTTTGGGATATATTGGACCATAAGAGTAAAAATGGCAAATAGAAACTAGTTAAAAACCTAGAAAAACCTAGGTGTGAAATAATTAAATCATTGGGTCATTGATCATTAATATAAAATAAACATGTGATATTAAAATACATACTATTTATTTTACGAGTCTCGTTAATTTATCGCAAGAAACCTAAGACACCGTTACAAATTGTATAGGTCTCAGTTGATCGACGCGCTTACGCCTGAAGTTCTTATTTATCGATATTCTCGTCCGACATCACTAAGTGAGTTCATAGCCTCGCATTTTTAAACTTTAATTGTTTTATAACCCCGCGAGGGAGATAACATGCTTGTTTTTAAAATAGAACACAAAGGAGATTGTTTGCTAGTTGCCTCGATTATTATTATATGTTAGCCCCCTTAAAAACTCGCTAGATAAAATACCTGCGAAAATCAAGAATTGTTAAACTACCTGGAAATGGTAGACGCTGATACATGAAATAGTACTATTGAGGCTGGCCACTCCAAGCTTGACGACTGGCTATCGTCCAAGTGTCATGGGAAGGGGGAATATGACACAACGGATGCCTTTGTATAGAGAATAATATGCCCTCATCGCGAGGGTGTATAGTATGGCCAATACTGTTAGGAACCCCAACATATTGAGATGGTAACGTTTAATGTCATGAGGCTTATAAATGAACCCCGATATAACATATTTGGCCACATCGTTATATCCTGATGAATATTAAAAAATGATACTTGTGTTCGATATTATATGTTTTATATATATATATTAAACTCTATGGATTTCACACAACATTATTGTGGACGTTTTAGCATGTTTTAAACTCAGGTCCTTTGAAGGTTGAAGGTAATTCGGCGATGGAGAATTTGGTTGTCGCTTATGGAAACCTAAATGTTTTGAAGGCCCATTAAATAAAAGTCATTCGAAGATGATTTGCAAAAATGTTGTATGAATTATGAAACAATTTGGGACCTATGATGTAAACTTTTATTTCGAATGAATGTATTTAAAAACGTCTCTTTTCGAGTCGTTTTCTATGCTTGAGTTGTTATATTATGACGTAGCACCCCAAATGACCCTTCCGCTGAGATATATAAAAATGGGGGTGTTACAGATTGGTATCAAGAGCTTAAGTTATAGAGAACAAAAGATTTTCAAAAAAAATGAACGAAAGGATTTTTGAAATCTTTTAACTATAACTGTGCAAGCGAAATCTCCGAATTACCAATGGACAAGAATGAGAAGGAATTATTTATCGATATATATATATATGGAAAAATATATATGTTATAATATGAAATTTTCATTTATTTGAATATAAATGTTAATTATGTAATTATTTTAATACTAATACGAGATATTTATACGATGCAGATTGTCATGGAGAACCCTAATCACCTTAACGAGCCGAACGAAGCTATTCCCGAAGTGAACCTAGTTGTTCCCGAGCCGAACCAAGTTGCGGATATCCATGATCCCAACGAAATGGTTGACATTCCCGATGATATTGATTTGGTTGATTATGACGATGAGGATCCGGAAGAAGACCCGGAAGAAGAACCGGAACCAAATAATAGGCATGGGAATCAGTTTGCCCAACATCCTAACCCACAACAGCCCGGTAATATGAATGGTTGGTTAGAAGAGGATGATGTGAATGAGAATGTTAATAAAGAGGATATCAAGGATGAAGATGTTGAGATTAAGGTCGATGAAGATGCAGAGTTGATCTTTCCTTATGAGGTAGAGGGTGACCAAACCCCGCCACCTAGAGATGAGTCTTCTGATTCTGAGCCACCTAATACGGAGTTGGTATGAAGTTTTAACACACGTAAAAATATATATAATATAATACTTAAGAAGAGAAATTAAGAAGATTACCAAGTTACCCTTGATAAAATTCACTCTCAAAAATATATATAATATAATATAAAATACGTATATCAAACCGGGTAAGTATGATCACCCGGGTCGTTTTCCCCAATGACTAGTGCAATTGAAACCACGTTTTAAGTTCGGATCCTGATTTGAATAAGCAAGTTGATGATTTGTTAATCTAGAAAAAAATTATACTAAAGAGATAAAATGATAAGACACTTAATAAAAATAAAAGCCTTAATTTTTACTTTTTAATTAAAGTCTAATTAAACTAATTAAAAATTAAACCTAATTACTAATTAAAACTATTAAACTTAATTAAAACTTAACTAAGGACTAATGGTGCAAATACCTAACAAACTAACGGAGGGACTAATCTGAAAAGCAATTAAAATCGAAAAGTTACACTTTCTACCCTAAGAATCTATCCCGACAACAAACTAAGACCCGAATTAAGGTGAAATTTGAAAAGTGCTTAAAATGAAAAACTCAAAGAAGCAAAGTTGTAAAAGAAGCTAGTGGGAACAAAATTAATAAAAACTTCAAGGACTGAAAATCTCAAATAAGCTCAATAAGAGCTTATTTCTAAACTGATTACAGAAAGTGAGGTTTTGAGCTTATTTTCACTTAAACAGCCATAAAATACTCAAATTAAGCTTAAATCTAAAAAGGAGAAGTGATCTAGAAAGCTTATGATGTGCTTAATCTAAGAATGCAAAGGAATCAAAGCTAGAGGAACTCTTATGCTACTGAAATTAAGCATGAAACAGGCAAACTCAGGAAATAAGCAAGGAAACACATACTACAAATAAGCTAGAGAACTAAATAAGCTAAACTAGACTTTGAAACTTTAAGGACTTATTAAACTACTTATTATCCAACAAATTAAACTATAAAATCTAGACTTAAAAGCTGACTTATCAAATTTAAATCTTAAAGATTCTAAGTACTGTTTTTGGATTTTTTAGGTTTTTTAAGACTTTTGACAGCAAAATAAGCTAAGACAATAAGCTAGAAAACAAAATTTAAGACTTAAACTAAATTAAGATATATGAAAACTTAAATCCTACTGAATTTTATAAGCTAAATCCTAAAATTACTGACCTAAATTAAGCTGAGAACACAGCAGTACTAACTGAGGTTAGTACTGCTAGTGTAAATATTCAGCAGTACTTTGAGAGTACTGCTAATGCAATTTGACTTTTGAAAACGTAATAAGTAATGAAATAAGCTAGAAAACTAAACTAAAATCTTAATAAGCTTTAACTAAATCTAAACTTAATTCCTACTTACTTTTGAAAAGCTAAAATTTATACTAACAGTACTAACTGGTGAAGGCAGTACTAACTTTTTAGTTAGTACTGGTAGTGTAAAGAGTCAGCAGTACTAACTTAGGTTAGTACTGCTAGTGCAATTTTGAGACTGCACTAAACCAAACACCCCTTTACCATTTTGACAGGACTGAGAAAAGCTTTTTAAGAGAAATTTGATGAACAAAAACTAATACCAGATAAAAACTAGCTTAAAACAAACTTAATAATCATGATTAAACAACTGAATAAGCCTTAATCTAAGATCTAAACTATTTAAACTAATATTTTTGGATTTTATGAGTTTTTATGACAGAAATTAATAACTAATGATCTATAACTATATAAGCAAAAACAGATTAGGACAAACAACTAATAAGCACTAGAAGAGATATTTAAACACTAATAAGCAAAGAGAATAAGCAAATAAGCAATATTAAGCATATAAGCAAAAACTAAGCAATTAAAACTGAAATTAGAGAAGAATGAAAAGAGAAACTTACTTAATCCTTTAGCTAAACAAAAGGGACCAATTAAGGCAGCTACAAGCTCCTTAGCTTATTAATAAGCTAAGGTATAAGTCCTTGGGATCTCTTCCAAGGTAAGATCCCCTTCCAAAAGCTCAAATTCAATAAGATCCATATAAGATTAAACTGATTTAAGGTTTAGATAAGGTTAATACTGAATTCAAACAGCTCTATTTCAGCTTATAGACTGAAAGAGCTTAATATGAGCTTATTAGCTTATTGAGACAATATGACTTAAAATGAGAGTTTAGAAAACGAGATTTAGAATACTAAAAACTGAATTTCATTAATTGAAAACTGAATTACATTACTAGAAAAGGAGATTACAAAAACATTTAAGTAAAATTACGAAATTAAGCTAAAATTTACTAAAAAGAAAGATAAAAAGAAGACTAAAAACTAGATGGTGTGTGTGTGAGAAGTGAGGCCTTTTTATAGTGCCAAGCTGAAGCTTCTAGGCCCTTTTTCCTTGCTACCCAATCCTTCAATCTCTGCCATTCAATCCATCAATCATTGGGGCTAAATCTTGAGCCGTTAGATCACTTTGTGGACACCTGAGGATTGCCAGCGTGTCATCCCATTGATGTGACGTTTGTGCTTCTTTTGTGAGTGTTTCAACACAAAAACCCACATAATTTTGTGCTTCTTTCATTGTTGACGTGGCTCTTCTTGAGAGAAGGTTAATGAATCCTTTGATAAAGACTGATTTGTCCCTTCATTTGTGATGTAGACCTCTTGAATTGACTTAATCACCCTCTAATTTTGATTTGCCCCTTGTTTTACCATAGGGGAAAAATGGGAGAGACGATGAATAGTAAAAAGGGTTTCCCGCCTATTCTTCGACAGTTAAAACTGTTGATCTTTGGGAAGTATACACATTTGGCCCTTGTCTTTCTTTTCTCTCTTTCAAGTTATAAATAACTTTTAAGAAATGCAAGAATGGTCCTTGTGGATTGTTATGAGAAGAATTTGGTAAAGGACTTGGGCTTTGACTGGGGCTTGACATTTCTTGGCTTCGGCTTTGTACTCTTCTGATTCTCGAGTCCGGGCTTGCTTGACTTTGACTGTTTTCTTGCAATTTTTTTTTGACTTATCTGCACCTACACACACAAAACACAAATACAATAATATTTTTGCCATTTTTGGATTGTTTTGGGTTTAATTGGGTCTTTTTAGGTACAAACGGATATGTGTATTTTACACTTATCAGGAGTCATTTGATTATGTATCATCTGATTCTGAGTCATCTGATTTTGAGTCAAAGGACGAGGAGATTGAGGTTGCACCCGAGGTTGATGTTACACCCGAGGCTACTATTGGGACTTCTACCCAAAATCCTTATGCTATTCGTGACTTTCCGAAAGGCTTATATGAGGTAGGAGAGTCATCTTCTGCTCGTGACTCATCATATGTTAGTGGATTGGCACCTTGGGCTTTGAGACGTGATTTGGAGACGTCTCGTGCACGAGCTAGACTTACGGAGGCTGAGTTGAGTACAAACCAAACTGAGATTGATCTTCTCAAATCCAAGAATAAAATCGGGGAAAAAGAAAGGGAGTTACTTAATCATGATTTGGAGAATGTCGAGCGTGCTTTGGGTAATGTTCTCGAGATGGTGTCGGTATTGGAGAGCGGGGAGAATGCCACATTGAAGAAAAGATTGGCTGACACTAAGACTAAGTTGGCGTGGGCTTGTATGGAGCGTGATATTGTTGAGAGGAGGTTGCATGAGTCCCGAGTGTGGAATAAGATGTTCTACTTTAGATATGGTTCGTATTGGGTCTATTCCAAAGTCGTCATCTAATGATGAAGACACTGAGCGTCCGAGAAATAAATCGAAGAACTCTACTTCTGATGGGACCGAGGGACCTTCCGAGCCACGTGGACCACCTAGTGACTCTTAGTAGATTAGTTTATCATTAGTAGTATCTTTTGTAAATCACTAACTAAACTGCGATGTTAGTTAGTAGGACTAGTCTTTTGGATTTGTATAGCATTAGATGGTGACATGTAATGTATGACAATGCAACTTGTAACTTATTGGTGATTAATGAAATGACTATCTTTTGGTTCTAATTCTATGTCATGTTGTTGTTACCTTTCTTTTCTTGTTTCTTCTAAATTGTTCCTTTTGCTTAATACAATCAGTGAATGAATACTCATTATGATTTGATTTGTGTTGTAACAGAATCATGCCGCCAAAAGCAATGTCTGAGGCACGTATGCGCGAGGTTATTAGGGAACAAGTTGCCGCATCTATGGCTGAATTTATGGCAAATATGAATCGCGGAGCTGGTGGTGATAGAGCCGGTGGTGCTGGAGCCGGTGGTGCTAGAGCCGGTGGTGCTAGAGCCGGTGGTGCTGGAGCCGGTGGTGCTGGAGCCGGTGGTGCTGGAGTTGGTGGTGCTGGACCGGCAGCGCCCAAAATTACTGGGTGTACTTACATAACATTCATGAAGTGTAACCTACAACCTTTTAAAGGCACCGAAGGTACCGTGGGATTATGTCAGTGGTTTGAGAAACTAGAATATGTGTTTCGAATCAGTGATTGCAAGGAAAGGGATAAGGTGAAATTTGCAACTGCTACTCTCTAAGGCCGCGCATTGACTTGGTGGAATGGAAGAACTGCTTCCATGGGTATTGATGCTGCTAATAGTACTCTATGGACTGAGGTGAGAAAGTGGATGACCGAGGAATTCTGTCCTCGAAGTGTTTTGCAAAGGCTGGAGCAAGAATTGTACAACTTGAAGTTAAAAGGGACAGACATTGATGGGTATACAAACCGATTCCACGAATTGGCCTTGTTGTGTCCTAGAATGGTGGAGCCTGAACAGGTGAAGGTGGAGCAGTATATTCGTGGATTGTCGAAGAATATACGTGGTGATGTGACATCATCGAGGCCTGTTGGTATTGATGAAGCTGTCTGTATGGCTTACCAGCTCATGGGACAAATAATACAAGACAAGACTGATGAGGTTTCTAAAGGTGAAAAAAGGAAAGGTAAAGGAGATCGTGGTGGTCGTAGTGACAACCGACACGATTACAATCGTCGACAAAACCAAAAAAGGGCTAACGCTGGAGCTATGACCAATGCTGCACCAAATGACAATGAAGTTTGTCCAAAATGCAAAAATAAGAAGCATGGTGGGGATTGATGGAAATGTGGTAAGTGTGGTAAGTTGGGGCACAAGACTGCTGCTTGTTAGAGCCTCGACAGA
>BQNB010056897.1:0-38460 GCA_026074375.1 Tanacetum coccineum
AAACAATAGTAAAATAAGCTAAATAGAAATTAAGATAAAGTGAGTAAAAGTAAAACATACCTTTGTCCTATGCTTAAACAAGGACACAAATGCTCAAATAAGCTAATCTACAATGCTAGCTTACAGTATAAGCTAAGACTAAGCCCTATAAGCCCTTTCTTCTCTGGCTTATCTTCCAAATGGCTTATTCAAGCAATTTATATGGTTTTAATGAAACTGCTTATTCAGTTAAGCTTAAAGCAAGCTTGACTGAATGAATGATAGCTTATTAAGTAATTAAGAGCTTATTGAGCTTATTGGATTGATTTAAACCATAATTGCATAAAGTAAAAAAACAAGAATTAAACACGAATTTAAATGAACACTGAAATTTTTATTAATGACTTGAAAAGATTACATGCTTAAAATGAAAAATTATATTAATTAAAGACTTTAAGCAGAAATAAGCGAAAAATTACATAAAGAGCTATTCTACTCTACTCCTACTCCTAGATGCTTTTCAATGTGTGATTATTATCTTTATTTATAGTGATGTAAGGAAAGATCCAGATCCTCAAGAGCGTCCAAATCCTTTAATCCTAGCCCTTCAATCTTGATTAATCTTCACGCAACCATTTGGAGCCCTTGATCTTGGTATATGTCCATCAACCAATGATATCTCTTGGGATCGCCAATGTGGCATAAGTGGTGTCAGGTGTCAGAGGTGTTGGAGTATGCTCATGTCATAATAACTAATTATATGGCTAGACACATATGAGCCTATGGGGTCGCACACATATACACTGAGGTACCATGTATATATCGTGTTTATTGTATTTACGGTATATAAATAATCCACGTAACTATCGGGCTTCTAATAACTAAGTATTGTACTTAGTTAATTGGACTTGGAAAATAAAAGGGGAGGCCCATATGAGCCCACATATGGCCGGCTATCTAATGGTCTATGGAAGGGATTATATTGTTTTTTATTCTAGTCAAAATCTATATATGGAGTATCTCCTAATCATGATCTCTATATTAATTTGATTGAGAATAATTTGCCTAAAATCTCTCCCTCCTCTCCCTTATCAAAACACATGGCACAAACACTCTTTAAATAGGGTTTTGTGTTCTTGTTTTACTATCACTTTTTATCTAGTTTATTCAAGGTGAATTCCAAGGTTACGAGGTTTAGACTAGCATCAATTGGTATACAAGTAAGTGTAGTGTGGATACATCATAGAGGTGATCTCCATTGATCACTTGGTTTCATTAAGGTGTTTCTTGTTAGGGTGAAGGTCATCGGTTGACTCTACCGATCACGCTACAAAGGTATTACTTTTCTTGTTTTTCTTTGATTGATCGTATGACTCTATGGATCCGTTGATAGGTGCATTATCCGCTGCGTTTAATGCTTGTTTATATGATATTCATCTAATTCAGCACCTATAGTGGTATCAGAGCCATCATATGATGTCATATGATCATCTTGTATGCGTAAAAATGGCTAAAAACACGTGTTTTTAATGGATTCAAAAGGAAGATTTTAAAAAAGCCTTAGGGCCTAAGTTTTTGAAAATAATTCGACCCAAATATGGTCTTATTATTTGGTATTTTTAATCCCATAGCCATTTGTTATGCGTACTTTAATTGGTTTTGTTATCGGGTACGTGTAAAAGGGCCTAAATCGCGCGTTTTGGAACGATTATTGAATCGGTTTTAAATCAGCCCCTTGGGCATTAATATTTCTTTCTGAATTAATAAGTTTATTATAAGTCTTTTAATACATTACTAATGATTCTATAAGCCATTGTTACACGTAACCAATCGGGTTTTAATATAGTTAATTTATTTTCTTTCTGATTCCGTTGGCTAAACAAGTTTATATCTTGTTAATCATTTTGTTTCCATGGCAAATACATGCATGTTTGTCATAGAATTAGCCAACACCATTGTTAATATGACACATGATAATCGATTGTATTATTATATTTATGGTGTAATGCAAAGCCGATGATAACCATGACCACTGTGACTAGATTCGCATGAGTAGCATTTTAATTTCAGACTCTTGGACTCCAACTTTACCATTGTCCTATCGGCTTCTTTTTGTATGATTTTAATTTTTTTTTGCATCATATTTGTTTGAGGGACACTTTACACAGTTAGTCTTTTGATGAATAGGATAACTGTCTTCTCACTGTCTCTACACAATTAAACACACACATTAATCCACATATCCTTCTTTCGCCACGAAAAAGGTATCCACATCGAACATCGACTCTCTCACCGCATTTCCCAAAGATCTTTCAGCAACTTAGCTAATATTGACACTAAAACCACGAGCGACTTCATAGACCACATTAACAACTTCAAGACAGATCTCCAAAGCGTACTAACGGTCTCGATCTCCAAAAAACACCTATGTCAAGCCGTATGTACACTCAACTCAACTAGTTAACCACGCTGCTCTCTAACCACACTTTTAGATCCTTGATCTCGAACCGCGAAAACCTCCTCTTCTCTTGACAGGAACTATACTCTTCTTCATCACTTCGAGCAGAGACTACAATTCGATTCACTCTTCCACACTGGCAACAAAACACATTCTACACATTTCCCGCGCAGCCATTTCCGACACTACAACATCTACTGAGAGCGGACATTTCTCACGACCTACTAATATACACTAATCACATACACTTCTGACTCTCCTGATTTATAGCCGAGCGCGACGCAGCGTAACGAGTACTAGTCCTTCCGATCTCACAACGTGACCTCATTGATGCTCGTCCAATTCTCTCAGTATAATAGTCATAAAATCGCCTTCTTATTCTCATAGACACATGATGATACATGTGTATACAATCATACGTTTGCACTGCTCTTCTGTCCGATTTATCTGATCCTCAATTAGACCGTCTAAAGTATAACCTTATACATGGCCTATTGACGGTCATAGTCAAGGGAGTGAACAAGTGCGATTTCTTTCTCACCTATGCGACGAGATACGTGCGGGAAGAGACCTCCCAAACATTACCATATAGAAGAACACACAGCGAGTCTCACGTCGATCGGGTTCTCGTGCCTATATCATTGCTATGAGTATATGGGACGCGTCTCTTTTCTCTCTATAGTCATTGATTGTTACATTAGTGTCATTTACATATTCCAACTATCGAGTTCTGATAATTTTATTGAGAGAGTTCATAGCACAATTATTCTCCATGGTATATGATTACACTCTGCGACTCATGAATACGTTCAGCCATTGAATCTCTTCGATTTGACACGAGCTTTTCATCTAATAGAGAGAGTGATAACTTGCGAGCTGCACTTTCGACAGATTACAGATTTGACAACGTCTGTATCTACACATTTGAACATCGTATATATCTAGAGGCACTTTATTCACACTAACTACTCTACACTCAATCACAAACTACAGACACGAAAACACTACTCACTTAAACTTGTCTGATATAATTATTCACTCTAGGACCTACCACATAGATCACAACAATAAAGTGTGAATTCATCTAACCTTATTCACAGAAGTATGGTCTTATTATTTGGTATTTTTGACCCCATAGCCATTTGTTATGCGTACTTTAATTGGTTTTGTTATCGGGTACGTGTAAAAGGGCCTAAATCGCGCGTTTTGGAACGATTATTGAATCGGTTTTAAATCAGCCCCTTGGGCATTAATTTCTGAATTAATATGGTTATTATAAGGTCTTTAATATAGTACTAAGTGATCCTTAAGCCATTGGTTACACGTACAAATCGGGGTTTTAATTCTAGTTAATTTATTTCTTCGATTCGTTGGCTAAAGAATTTTATTTCTTGTTAATCATTTGTTTCCATGGCAAATACATGCATGTTTGGCCATGGACTTAGCCAACACCATGTTAATACATGATATTATGGTATTATTATGTTGTGTATGCTTAGCCGATGAAAACCATGACCACTTGTGACTTGATTCGCTTGATGTTGCATTTAATTTTAGTTTTGGGTTTTTGCCATTGTTTTGGCTTCCTTTTTTATGGTTTTAATTTTTGTTGTAGCCATTGTTTGGGCACTTTACAATATTTAGATGATAGGAAAAATGTATTTAATCATCAAATTATTGTAACCAATTTTTGGATTCGAATGGCGCAAAAGTTAAAGGCATAAAGTCAAATTCGGAGCTGCTGGAGTAACCTCCACTAAAAGTGGTTTTCTCGGAGTTCTACAAGGAGTTAGAAGCTAAAATTTTTGGAGCAGGAGCACAACTCATGGGGTTACAATTCAATCAACTGGAGCTCATATTGGGGAAGATTTCTTCTAGGAGTTTCAGGCCCGTATGGTTACAAATGTCATGAGTCCCATATGGTCTAAGAATTGTACAGGTTTTGCAATTGGTGAACGTCACCTACTTATTGAATCTATCATTGCTAGAAGATCAACTGATGTGATGGTGGAACCTCAATGAGGATCTTAGCCTTTTTGTAAAATTAATTGTTTTATAAATAGAAACTTGGGTAGTTAATTTTAAAAGGATTAATTATTAAAAATACTAAAATCTTGAACTTTATTTTGTAGATGGCTGCAAATCAAACCACAAACAACAACTCAATCAGGTCAATTCTCGACAAAGAGAAGTTGAATGGTAGCAACCATTTGGACTGGTATCGCAACCTGAGGATTGTCCTCAGGAATGAACAAAAGTTGCACCATCTGGAAGAGGCCTTACCTGAAGCGCCTCCTGCCACTACAACTGTTGCTGTTAACGCCTACACTCGTAGGGTCGCTGAACAACAAGAAGTAGCTTGTCTTATGCTGGTTAGCATGACCCCCGAGATCCAAAAGAACTTGGAGGACCGACCAGCATTTGAGATCCTACAGGAACTGAAAACTATGTTCCAGCAGCAGGCTGAGCAAGAATTGTTTGAAACTGTCAAGGCATTTCATGCTTGCAAGCAGGAGGAGGGGCAATCTGTTAGCACCTATGTGCTGAAGATGAAAGCCTACTTGGATCAGATGGAGCGTCTTGGCTATCCCATGCCTCTAGTCCTTGGGGTGAACATGATTCTTACTTCACTCTCAAAGGATTATGACCAGTTCATGCAAAATTATAACATGCACGGCATGGGGAAGACTATACCTGAACTGCATGCCATGCTAAAACTTGCAGAAAAGGGTATACCCAAGAAAACTCTTGTTGTCCTAGCTATAAGGCAAGGTCAAATCCAGAAACCTAAATCGCAAGCACGAGGCAAGGGAAAGCAAAGAGGCAAGGGAAAAAGCAAGTTGGCTTATGATCCCAAGCACAAGATCCCCCCACCTACTAAAAAGGAGCATCTTGCTAAGGACACTAAGTGACACCACTGTCACAAGAATGGACACTAGAAGAGGAACTATCCTCTATATTTGGCAGAGTTGAAGAAGAACAAAGCCATTGCATCTGGCACATCATGTATCTTCACTATAGAACTGTTCTCATTTCCTAAAAGTAATTCCTAGATTTATGACACTTGTTGTGGCACTCACATTTGTAATACAATCCAGGGGCTTAGAGGATATCGGAAGTTGAATAAAGGAGCTTTGGATCTGTATGTTGGCAATGGCAACACTGCAGCTGTCGAAGCTATAGGGAGCTTTGATCTTATCCTCCCTAGTGGAATGATTCTTGTATTATTTCACTTTAACGTTTATAGGATAATGGTTTTCTTCATAAATTTATGGATAATGGTGCTATTTTAGTTTCTAAGGATAATATAGTTTATTTTAATGCTTTTCCACACGATGGCGTTTTTGAAATTGATATGCATAATCATATGTCCAATGAACGTTCTATTTACACATGTAGCAACAAGAAAACCAAGCATAACTTATATACACTAAGCAACAAGAAAACCAAGCATAACTTGGATTATACTTTTCTATGGCATATTGCCAGTCTTGCCCAAATAACAAAACGCATGAAATCTACAACATGATGGGCCTTACTTGAATCAATAGATGATGAGTCTAATGATGTATGTGTATCTGTCTATCTGGCAAAATGAACAGAAGCTTTCATCATGCAAGTGAAAGAGCTGATGATCTACTTGGAATCATACATAGTGATGTATGTGGGACCAATTAGAAACCCACGACAGAGAATGTGCTAACTACTACGTTACTTTTACTGACGACTTCAGTAGATATGGTTATGTTTACTTGATTAAACATAAACATGAAGTTTTTAAAATGTTCAAGGCTTTCCAAAATGAAGTAGAAAATCAACTCGACAAGACAAAAAAGCACTTCGATCAGATCGAGGAGGCGAGTATTTAAGTCAAGAGTTTTTAGATCATATAAGGAGTCGTGGGATCATCTCATAACTTACTCCTCCCTATACACCACAACACAATGGTGTATCGAAAAGGAGAAATTGAACTTTACTAGATATGGTTCGATCCATGATGAGTCTAACTACTTTGTCAATGTCCTTTTAGGGTTATGCTCTAGAGTCTGCTGCACGCATAACTCAATAGATTCCAAAAAAAATGTTAATACACACCAATAAGTTAAACGAAATGAGGGCAACGTGAAAGTCCCGAATCTGTCTTACTTGAAAGTCTGGGGTTGTGAGGCGCTTGTTAAACGTGACACGCCAAACAAACTTGAGTCCAGATCTATCAAGTGAATCTTCGTAGGATACCCAAAGGAAACAATGGGTTACTACTTCAACTAACCTCTTTAGAACCAAATATTTGTTGTCCCGCTATGCTGAGTTTTTTTGAGAACCAATCTCATAAAACAATAAGCAATAGGCAGCTCTGTAGACATTGATTAATTCAAACTAAAGATGCAAACCTTCTGATAAAACTAGCCCGTCTCACATTGGCGAACCGACACTGAAGAACACCTCAAACTGATGTAATTCTCGTTCGTAGATCCGCAAGGATACCTCAAGCACCTGAACGATATGGTTTCTATATCGATGTTGAGGAACATGATTTAGGATATCATGGGGAACCACCTAACTATTGAGCTGCATTATCAGATCCTGAATCCGAAAAGTGGCTTGAAGCTATGAATGCAGAAATGTAATCCATAAAAGACAACCAAGTTTGGAACTTAGTTGATCTTCCTCCTAATTGTAAGACTGTTGGGATTAAATGGCTCTTCAAGAAAAAGACCGATATGGATGGAAATATACATACCTATAAAGCTCGTCTTGTAGCAAAAGGTTTCACTCAAACCTACAAGGTTGACTATGAAGAAACCTTCTCGCCTATTGCAGACATAAAAGCTATTAGGATTCTCATAGCCATAGCAGCATATTATGACTATGAGATTTGGCAAATGGATGTCAAAACAGCCTTCTTAAATGGTCGTCTAAACAAAGACGTTTATATGGTGCAACCTGAGGGGTTTGTGAATCCTAAGCATCCTAGACGAGTATGCAAGCTTTAACGATCCATTAATGGACTTAAACAAGCTTCTAGGAGCTGGAACAAGAGACTTGATGAGGAGATCAAAAAGTATGGTTTCACTCAAAATCTCGATGAAACATGTGTATATAAAAGAGCTAGTAGAAGTATCATCTTCTTCCTAATCTTATATGTCGATGACATATTACTCATGGGAAACAACATTCCAATGCTACAAGATGTAAAATCCTGGCTTGTAAAATGTTTTGCCATGAAAGACTTAGGTGAGGTGGCATACATTCTAGGAATCAAAATCTATCGAGATAGATCTAGGCGATTGATCGGTTTAAGTCAAAATGCATACATTGACAAAATCTTGAAACGATTCAAGATGGATACTTCCAAACGTGGAACTATTCTAATGCAACCCAATGTAGACTTGAGAAAATCTCAAGGTCCCTCAACACTGGCAGAGGTGAAGCGAATGAAAGGAATACCTTATGCTTCGGCTGTAGGCTCTATCATGTACGTTGTGAGGTACACTAGACCTGATGTAGCGTTCTCTCAGAACCTAGCGAGTAGATACCAACAAAATCCAGGGGAAAGTTACTGGACTGCTATAAAGAACAAACTGAAGTATCTTAGAAATACTAAACATATGTTTCTTGTTTATGGTGGTGACTCCACAACTGAGCTTGGTGTTACTTGCTACACCGATGCTAGTTGGGAGACTGGTCAGGATGACCTTCGATCTCAAACGGGGTTTGTCTTCATGATGAACGGAGGCGCTGTTGATTGGAAAAGTTCTAAGCAAAGCACTACATCAATGTCTTCTATGGAAGCTGAATACATAGTTGCTGCTGAAGATGCAATGGAAGCTATTTGGATACGTAAATTCATTTTTGGGCTTGGCGTTGTCCCCAGCATTGATAAACCTATGGATATGTATTATGACAACACAGGTGCCATTACCATAGCCGACGAACATGGTGTTCAAAAGGGTGCCAAACATTTTTGAAGAAAACATCATTTTATTCGCGAAGTTATTCAAGAAGGTGATATTCGAATTCTCAAAGTTCATAGGGATAACAATTTAGCTGATCCTCTTACAAAACCAATGCCTTGCACCAAATATGTTGAGCATGCTAGGAGCATTGGACTAAGACCAGCTGGTAGTTTCATGTAGATCTATTTATTTTAGTATTTGAATAATTAGGATGTAAAACAGTTTTATTTCATAATGAATTAATATACTTGGTGTGTTCGTTTTCATTCTATAAATATTGTGTCCTATATTAGCATGTTTAAATCCATGAATACTTTATTTATTCTAAATCGTTCATTTTCAGTTAATGATACAAGAGCATTATTGAATTAAGACAAATGTAAGTGTTTTGGTTATATTCATACGGTATGAATATTAAAGGATGATACCTCCAAACTCATATGTTGTTCATTGGATGAACATTGGACTGACCCAACCTACGAGCTTTCACTACATGGATCAGCGTTAATAGTAAATCTTGCAAGTGCTTATGTCTCTCATCCTCCTACTTAAGATGCAAGTAGGTTTTGTGTGTGTGGAATGTCAATCTTAGATATGGTTCAACGCTGACCTATTGAAGGCTGCTATAAAGGCCATTTTTAGGAGGGATATGAAACACATAACGGACACATGCAGTCAAAACAAGATTTGTTCCTCCACATGTTATGGAGAAAGATACTACTGGTCCCCTCGATGATTTGAACAGATGTATGTGTGGCCGCACTCAAATGTAATTAAGATGATACTTAATTAATTTGGTAATCTAGTTCAATGTCTATATCGAGAAACAGAATTGTTAAACATAAGAATGACTTATGATCCATGTCAAATGTTCAACAAAATATCTATAACAAAAGGATGATTGATAGCTAAACCATTTAAATGAGATGTTTAAGAAACTATCCTCATATGTCTCTGGGGGCATTGGCGTGTTGCTAGACGCTAACCTTTGCTTGTATAATTACTTGATTATTATGACGTGCGCAAGTGGGAGCTATTGGAGTATGCTTGTGTCATAATAACTAATTATATGGCTAGACACATGTGAGCCTATGGGGTCACACATATACACTGAGGTACCATTTTATATATCGTGTTTATTGTATTTACGGTATATAAATAACCTACGTAACTCGGGATCAATATTGGGCTTCTAATAAATAAGTAGTGTACTATATTTATTGGACTTGAAAAGTTTAAGAAAGCCCACTAACACCCTATAAGGGTGGCCGGCCATATGGAGCAAAAAGGGGATGAGATCAAGCTATTTATGGTTAATGAATTAGTGATAACATCTCATGATTTTGATTGACAAAATTAAGAGATATCCTCTCCTTTTTTTCTCTCTATATAATACGACACACAAATACATACAAAAAGTGCTTTTGTTTTCTTGATCCAACTTTTGTATCTTGTTCATTCAAAGGTGTTTTACAAGGTTACGAGGTTAAGACTAACATCTAATTGGTATACAAGGAAGTGTAGTGTGGATACATCATAGAGGTGATCTTCATTGATCACTTGGTTTCATTGGAAGTGTCGTGTTAAGGTGTAGGTCACCATTTGATTCTACCGATCACGCTACAAAGGTATTACATATCTTGTTTTAACTTTGATTGATCATATGACTCTATGGATCCGTTGATAGGTGCTTGTTCCGTTGCGTTTAATATTTTTTATATGAAAATCATTTGATTCAACACCTATAGGACAAAGAAAGGATAAATATTTTAGGCCTATAGACTATGCGAGTAAGACCTTATCGAATGCTCAAACTAATTACACCGTTACTGAAAAAGAGCTTTTAGCTGTGGTGTATGCATTCGAGAAATTTCGGTCTTACCTTCTCTTATCTAAGACAATAGTGTATACGGATCACTCGGCTTGAAAGTACCTATTTGCTAAGCAAGATGCTAAGCCGAGATTTCTCCGGTGGATTCTCCTGCTCTAGGAATTTAATATCAAAATCCGCGATAAAAAAGGAGCATAGAATCTTGCGGTCGATCATTTGAGCAGATTAGAAAATCCTCATAAAGGGGATCTCGTTGGATTGGAAATGAATGACAATTTTCCTCATGAGTCCCTGAATACGATTTCTCTTAATCCTGATAATGAACCCCCATGGTTTGCTGACATAGCAAACTACCTTGTGGGTAATGTGCTTGTTAAAGGGATGTCATCCCAGCAGAAAAAGAAATTCTTTAAGGATGTTCAACATTATTTCTGGGATGACCCATATCTCTTTAAGATTTGTGCTGATCAAATTATTCTGCGGTGTGTGGACGGGCAGGAAGCTATGGATATCCTTCAAGTTTGCCACCATGGTCCCACCGGGGGACATCATGGCCCGAACTACACCGCCAAGAAAGTTTTCGACTTCGGTTTCTTCTGGACCACCATATACCGCGATGCCCATGACATGGTCAAACAATATGACTCATGTCAACGTCAGGGAAAAATCTCACAAAGAGACGAAATGCCCCAAAATCCTGTTCAGATTTATGAGATCTTTGACGTGTAGGGCATCGACTTTATGGGCTCGTTCCTGTCTTCACGAGGGAACCGATATTTACTCGTGGCTGTCGAATATGTCTCTAAATGGGTTAAAGCAAAGGCGCTCCCCACTAATGACGCCTGAGTTATTGTGAAATTCTTAAAACAATTGTTTTCTAGATTTAGAACCCCACGGGCCATTATTAGTGATCGAGGTACTCATTTTTGTAACGACTAATTTTCTAAAGTTCTTATAAAATATGGTGTTACACATAAACTTTCAACCTCGTATCACCCTCAAACAAGTGGCCAGGTGAAGGTTTGAAATCGTGGTTTAAAAAGGATATTAGAAAGGACAGTAGGCGAGCATCAAGCAAAATGGGCCGATAAATTAGATGACGCCTTGTGGGCTTTTTGTACCGCTTTCAAGACACCTATCGGTTGTACTCCTTATAAGATCGTGTACGGTAAAGCTTGTCATCTGCCCATCGAGCTCGAGCACAAAGCCTACTAGGCCTTGAAATGCGCTAATTTTGACTTAAAACTGCGGGTGATCACCAAAAAGTTCAATTGAATGAATTAAATGAACTTCGGGATCAAGCCTATGAGAACTCTTTGATCTACAAGGAAAAGACAAAGAAGATACACGATGCTAAGATCAAAAACCAAGAATTTCATGTCGGTGATCGTGTTCTTGTTTTTAATTCTAGATTAAAGATCTTCTCGGGCAAACTAAAATCCCGTTGGTCCGGCCCGTTTACGGTTTCTGAAGTATTTTCATATGGCACCGTTAAGTTATCCCAACTTAACGGTCCCAACTTCAAGGTAAACGGGAACCGGATCAAACACTACTATGGAGGGGATATCCCTGTTATGGATGTTCCGGATCTCCATTTTCCCCCAAGGACTAATAAATTCGGGGGCGAGTCAAGCTAGTGACTCCTTAATAAACAAGCGCTTCGTGGGTGGAAACCCATGCTTATCCTAGTAGTAGTAATATTATTATATTAGCTTAGTAGTAATAATGAATAAGTGTGGGGGTGTGCTTCTTTCTTTGTTGTGTTTCATGTTTTTGCTTACAGGATTCCTTATGATCTTGAAGACCGTTGTGTTTGTTTTCAATCCTCCAATCACTCGGTCTCCGATCAGTTTCATGGTTATATCTTAGTAAATCCTTAATCTTGATCATATATGTATATATCTGATTTTGTTTTAATAAATATATATGTTATATATATATAGATATATATATATCATTATTTTGTTCCCCTTTCACACATTGGAATTTTAAGCATTTGCCTTATTCTTTCTTAATAGTGGGGGTAAAACCCCTAAATTTTTGAACATTGAGGCCAATGTTCAGTTCTAAGTGTGGGGGATATTTCTATCGAAATTGATCATATTTGTGCTTTGTTGTGTCTCTCGCAACCCCATTTTAACCAAATTTTTGCTTTATATGTAACATATATATAGAATATATAAATATACACACACAATATATAAATATATATATATTATATATAATATATATAATATAATATATAATATATCATAGTATATATATAATATACAACCATACATATCTATATATATATATAAGTAGAATACACATACATATAATTATATTGATAACACCATGACATATATCAAATATAATATACACAGACATATCTATATATATATATATAACACATACATATAAATATAACTATATATATACATATATATATATATATATATATATATATATATATTAGAAATAATTAGACCCCTAGGCTTGAACTAGAGATATTTTGACTTAACCGAGTGTTGTGCTATAGCTTTCCCCTTAGCTTTCGAGACCAAGCGTTTGCTAAACTTTAAAATTTTGCAAAGAACGAAAAATGATAGAGTTAAATATAAGTTAGATGCTAAGCGTGGAGTAGTTGGATCTCTTTAGAGCTCATAGAGGTTAATTATGGCTTTTTGCTCCCATTAGCTTGAAAACGATAAAAATAATAATTTTCAATAAATAAAGTTGATTTGGTTTTTGCGATTCTTAGTTTGATCACTTCATAGAGATTCCTTCTGACGAAAGAAAGGTACACATCGAGGTTTTGTCAGTGTTGTGGGGAAATAGGCTACTGATTCCTGACGGCTCGCTCCCGTTGTCTAGGTAGTTAAAAGACCACAGGACTTGAAATTTGGCTAAAAAAATATATAATAATATTAATAATAATAATAATAATAATAATAATAATAATAATAATAATAATAATTTACCTTGTCAGATTACTGGGTCTGGTCGGTTAGGACGCCCGATGTCTCAGTCTTCATATAAGGCAAGGAATCCGAGACTGATAAAAGTTTACTGGCTCTGTCGGTTAGGACGCCCGATGTGTCAGTCTTCAAAAAGGTCGAGGGAATACCCGAAGTCGAAATAAGACTACTGGCTCGGTCGGTTAGGACGCCCGATGTGTTAGTTGTTTAAAGGTTTTTCACTTTGCTTATTGTCCTTAAAAGCCTTAACAGTTTAGCTTATATATGTCTTAGTGTAAAAATAGTATTCTGTTAGTTTTTCTTTGCTTATTTTCCAGCTTATTTTTAAGTTTTGCAAAAAGTCACTTTTTTAATTTTGCTTATTTTTGTCTGTTTTACAAGTTTTAAAAAAAAGTAAAAAAAATATTTTTTTCAAAAAGGGATGTAACATCCGGTAATTTTCGGAATTTTAAAGGACTATTTTAACCTTTGACTTTTCGGGTCTGACTTGACTTTTTGACCTTTGGTCTTTTATTGTCACATAAAAACGATTACCACGTAACCGGTAATATTTCATAACATATTTAAATAATAAATCATATTTATTATCACATATCTATCAGGTGCAAAGCTATTTTCAACTTATTTTACTTGAAAACCAAAAAGATATATATTATTTCTGAGCTGACTTATCAAAAACGACCCACTAAATCACATTTTCACGACCCGGACTCTAAAGCAATTTGATGTAAAACGACGTTTCAGACAACTTTTTAGTTTTGCCCGAGACCCGAAAACAATCAGAAAGTGACTGAAATGCCCTCGCAAGATTATAGAAACAAGAAAATAATTAAATTATATTTAATTAACACTTTTTATTAAATAAAAATATTTAATAAATTAGTCATCATTTTATTCAGTAACGTTTGTTGATAACGCAAATATACGGGTTAAAAATTTATTTTTATTTTTACTTTCGGACGAGACATAACCGGGTTACCAAATAAATAACAATTATTTTTATAAATGTTATAAAAATATTTATGAAATACTATTAAGTAAATACTCGTTTTTATGGGAAAAATGGCGCAAGTTTCGTGTCTTGAATCGACCGTTAACTAGTTCAAACGAGTCCCGAACCGATAATTATTAAAACTATATGAAAAACTTACACAATTAACCCTCATCTAATTGTGGCTTACCATTTTTTATAACTTTTTATATATATATAAAGTTATAATCTTTTTTTTTCATTTGATTTTTATAAAAACACACACACATCTCATCTTCTCTCTCTCCCCATTTCCGGTAGCCACTACCATCGCCGCTCCGGCGCCACCGCCGCCTCCGGAAAACTTTTCCGGCGGACTTTTTCGGCCGAATCCAAAAAGGTTCCTCGTCACCCGATCTACCCGATCCCCCATGTCACACGCCACCACTCGCCGCCACGCGCCTCTCCATCACCACCACACACTGCCACCGCCACCTCACCGTCGCCATCTCCACCACCCACTCGCCACCACAGCCGCCACCTCCAACTCGTCACCACTACACCACGAGCCAGCATCACCCACACCGAGCACCACCACCCTCCACAACCTCATCACCATTTACACCATGGCAGCCGCCTACATCATCACACCATCATCACCTTCATACCTCCATCACAACCACCACATCATCATCGACACCACCAAGGGTGCGTTGGTTTTGCTCAGCCGCCACCGAAAGGGTGCGTGTGGCATTTATAAACACGACAAGGGCGTGTTTGGTTTCGCTCAGCGTTTCGAATATGGCACCAGGGGTGCGTTTTGATTTTATAACACCACAAAGAGGGATGTTTGGTTGGCTATTAGACAGCCAAAGGTGCGTTTGGATCTGGGTTTACCAGATTAGGGTGCGTTTGGCTGAGTAAAATCAACAAAGGGTGCGTTAGGTTTATCACAGTCAAGGGTTGCGTTTGGTTGTAATGACATAGGCATAAGGGTGCGTTTGGTTTAGCAGTATAACCAAACGGGTGCGTTTGGGTTAACAGATTCGTCAAAAGGGGGTGTTTGGGTTAGCAGGAAAACCGTATAGGGGTGTTTGGGTTAGCAGGAAAACCGTATAGGGGCGTTTGGGTTAGCAGTTTCACCATAAGGGCGCGTTTGGGTGAGCAGAAACAACTTTAGGGTGTGTTTGATTTATACAAAACGACAAATAAATATAACATAAGGTTTTATAAATATTAAAACCGGATATAATGGTGGATAATTGGTCAAATAATGTGATTAGTTATTATTTTCGGATATATTATATTAGACCCGTAACGGACTTATAATATGGAAACAATGACAATAACAAATAAATACACTTGAAATTTACTTGGATGTTTTCTATTAAATTGATTTGGAAAGGTTGATTTGCAACAAAGTCTTTCGACTTGGGATCGTTTTATAAACGGAAAAGTCATGGCGAAATTTATATAAATTTCTATATTTAGTAACGATTCACTAAAGCTTCTATTATTTTAGAAACCGATAACAGGGACTAAGTTATATTTTAAAGATATATTAATTTGTATTATACAATAACCCGACCAACGAACGAAAACTATACTTTTACAATGAGACAACTATTTTAGACACGACCCGTCGAGGAAACGAAATATAAATTTATAAAATATTATTTTATATTTTATAATTGTCAGCTAGAAGATAACATAATAATTGTTGTAAAAGCTTTATAAACATCGTTTAACTTAATTAGTAACCTTAAAACGTACGATTACGTTTATGCAAGAACTTTTTATTTAATTAAGTGGTGATTTCAGAAAACGGGTCAAACTAATTGGTTAATTATTTACTCACACTTCTTATATAATACTTGCAAAGTATTATACATTTCATATTAATCTTTGGATTGTTTGTCTTTATTATATAATTCACGATACGAATTATATACTTGTTCATTTTTCATATGTAATATATACGGGATATATTACATACTTTGCGTTACTTTCGATTTATTTTATTTAACCAACCACCAAACTATTACAACTTGGAAATCTAAATCTTTATCAACGTGTCGCGTTGACGTAACTATTCATCGGAAGCCCAAATACATTATCCTAGGCTAGTGGGACTTAGCTGTTAAGATAAATCGCAACTTCTTGATCGATCCGTTCCGGTCTTTCCGTTTGTGCTGTGCTTAATATGTGCAGTTCTGCAAATCGTTCTATAACATCAATGTGAGTTTATAGCCCCGTGTTTTACTTCGTTTTACATATATTTTGGGGTGAGAACATGCTTGTTTACAAATGCCTTTAACAAGGTTGATTACCTTTTGGGTTTACATACTCTTTATTACATCTCGCGCGGGAGATAACAATACCTTGGTTATTTTTGAACGTAAACACATAACTATACTTTTATGTTTACGGATTAGCTCAGTTGTATGTTACAAAGTATTCAAAATGCAGAGGGTGTCCGGGTGGGGGGCATCCGTTGTTAGGCACACGAAAAGTAAATCAATGCCGAGGGTGACTGGTAAAATAAAAAGGGGCATCCGTTAAGGCAATGAAAAGTAATTCAATGCTGAGGGTGTCCAGGTGGGGACATCCGTTGTAAGCACATGGCCATTAATTCTGTTAGCGCATCAGTTTCATGAGCTTAGAGTAATTGTAATCATTGTTTTATACACATGGGAATATTTACTGTGCCTTGAATAAAGTGTCAATACATACTTGAAAACATTTAGGTGATAAATATAAATTTTATACATGACTTTAAAACGAATTGGTGGTCCAAACGTTCATAACTTAATTTTTGGACTATTTGGGGATTGAAATGGTCATGCATATTTTACAACTCTTTGAATTATGACATTCATACATACATTTTGGGAAACATACCAGGTTTGAAATGGTCATACATACTTTACAGAACTTTGGTTCAACATTTGTATTTACAAAAACCTATGAACTCACAACTTTAATGTTGACAACTTTAAAGCATTTTATCTCAGTTAATGTAGATCTTGGCCTACTTGATGTGCACTGGAGTCTAAAATTTACAAGATTTCATTTATGGATTTCTACTTATATCCAGAATAACAAATCCCCCCCCCCCCCCCTCGTTGGGTTTTTTCAAGCTTTTCATTGTGATGAAATTATGGGAC
The DNA here is from genome assembly GCA_026074375.1 of Tanacetum coccineum. NCBI lineage: Eukaryota > Viridiplantae > Streptophyta > Magnoliopsida > Asterales > Asteraceae > Tanacetum > Tanacetum coccineum. Next base: position 17,323 of record BQNB010056897.1, read on the forward strand.
AAATGTTATATCAATTTCAAGGAAATCAACGAGATTACTTTTCAAACGACACATTTAGAGGTCGTTCTCTTGTATCTAGCGCTGTGTATTATGAAGTAACGCCCCCGGACATATTTCCGCTGCGACACATTTTTGGGGGTGTTACAGATTGGTATCATAGCACTGTTATGAGAGAACAAGGTTTTGGCATATTTTACCCTATAATTATAACCGAATATCGCAATAATGCATCACAGCAAACATTTTTCAAAATGCAATACACACTAAACTTGCTTACTTGCTTACATACTCGTTGCATTTAATGTGCTTACATACATACATATATATAAATAATATCTATGTTTATACATCCCTTTTTGCGTTATCGAAAACTTTTATTAAAAAAGAGTTATTTATTATAAATACTAAAACATTTTCTAAGACATAGTGAGTTGCACAATGTCTCATTTTAACTTTTTAGACATAAGAGTTGCCACAAAGGTCCTCAATTTACTCTCCAGACATTGTGTGAGTTGCACAATGGTCTCATTTTACAATCTCAGACATTGAGAAAATACAATGACTCAATCTACATCTTATACATGTTAGTTGCAACAATGGGTCTCACTCTTCACAGACATTGTAAGATAATCAATGGTCTTTAAGAATATTATTTTCTTCATAGTTATATATACAATATCGTATTACACGAAGACCGTCATAATTTTTGCTTACATGGAATTATGTATCAATTTAAGGATCACAAGTCTTGTATTGGCGGGACTTGTAATATGAGGATTGATATGATAGATGCATGGTTATAAAGCCGTCACAGTTCTGTTACATGGAATTGATGTGTGATCCAAGTATTACAAGTCTTTATAAGGGCGGGGACTTGGTAATAGGAGGATTGAATCGATAATAGCTATGATCCGACGTCGTTCTCAAGATATATATAACACTTGTTTATTTCCAGCTGATTGTTTACAGACGAATTTTAAACACTCATCCCATACTCATTAAAAGCACATGCATCGTCATGTTATCCACCACCTTGAAGGTTATGTGAGTACGCATATTGCATCGGAATTATTAAGTAGGATGATTTATAATCACTTTATTTGAAAGGATTGGGACGCCTCTTCAGTTAAATAAGGAAATTGTAAATCACCGAACCATAAGTTTATCATTTTTTACTTACATAAATTAGGACGCTCCTTTATGTAAGTAATGAATTTTAAATGAGTGGGCTTAATGGTATCCGATATGAGACGAGTATGAACTCGAACCCGATATTCACCGGAATACGTTAAAAAGGTCTAGAAACACAATCGTGCCTTACCGCTCAGTAGGATCTTAAGGCCTCTTTTAGAACTACCGAATCCCATTCCTAAGTTATTACTTTTGACGTTACAAAATCTTTACGATCATGAAATGTTCGTGGAACTAACAGACTTGTTACACACTTGAACTAATGGAGTCGATTCAACATCGAACTAACGACTGAGTACCATATTCCGCCGTTTATCGCATAAGCTCTTCCGCGAGCTCCTCCCATTTGTTAAACTTTATTATGGGAATATTGTTTATCGAAATGTCCTCGTTCTCGGTATCCCATCACCATTTGTTATAGTTATTGATGTTATGGTCGCTGCTGTTGGGTCCTAGAGCGGTCCCAATTAATACAACTTTATCCAATAGGTAATGCAACCCCCTTTAAACCAGATAAACACCTATCGACGAAGGAGATAGTCGAACTCCTCACTTCGGGTCACTGGTAAGAAGAATTAGGTCGCGATACATCTTAGTACTGCCAAGTAAGTTGGGTACTTACATCCATAAGCCACGTTGATGTGAATCATCGAACACCACAGATATCGAAAACGAGACTCTGCCCTTAAACATTTATAGCGCGTTTATATCAATCATGGAACTTGTAGCGATATGTTCATGTAATACATATTCTGAGCACCGGTCATAGGCGTGGTGGTTGCGACGGTTCTTTTGAGTGGCATTATGAATTTAAATCACAATAATACAATACACGTGGGATTTCAAGCGATCACTACACATGGAGAGATATAACAACATTGAGTCATAAGACCTATAATGATTTTTGAGATACCCATTTTGACGGATTAGATATCCTGGTCAAACCTAGCCAAAATTTCTGGTACATTGAGAAGTGTCGAAACACCGAATTTTTGCTGAATAAAGTTATCAGCGTTTTGTTTAGAAACGGTTTATTAAAACTTAAATCTTTTCTTGGTCACACAACGGTTAACACAATTTTAATCTCGGGACGAGATTTCTTTAAGGGGTAGGTACTGTAACATCCGGTAATTTTCGGAATTTTAAAGGACTATTTTAACCTTTGACTTTTCGGGTCTGACTTGACTTTTTGACCTTTGGTCTTTTATTGTCACATAAAAACGATTACCGCGTAACCGGTAATGTTTCAGAACATATTTAAATAATAAATCATATTTATTATCACATATCTATCAGGTGCAAAGCTATTTTCAACTTATTTGACTTGAAAACGAAAAAGATATATATTATTTCTGAGCTGACTTATCAAAAACGACCCACTAAATCACGTTTTCACGACCCGGACTCTAAAGCAATTTGATGTAAAACGACGTTTCAGACAACTTTTTAGTTTTGCCCGAGACCCGAAAACAGTCAGAAAGTGACTGAAATGCCCTCGCAAGATTATAGAAACAAGAAAATAATTAAATTATATTTAATTAACACTTTTTATTAAATAAAAATATTTAATAAATTAGTCATCATTTTATTCAGTAACGTTTGTTGATAACGCAAATATACGGGTTAAAGATTTATTTTTATTTTTACTTTCGGACGAGACATAACCGGGTTACCAAATAAATAACAATTATTTTTATAAATGTTATAAAAATCTTTATGAAATACTATCAAGTAAATATTCGTTTTTATGGGAAAAATAATTTGGAAAACAATAGCGCAAGTTTCGTGTATTGAATCGACCGTTAACTAGTTCAAACGAGTCTCGAACCGATAATTATTAAAACTATATGAAAAACTTACACAATTAACCCTCATCTAATTGTGGCTTGCCATTTTTTTATAACTTTTTATATATATATAAAGTTATAATCTTTTTTTCATTTGATTTTTATAAAAAAACACACATCTAATCTTCTCTCTCTCCCCATTTCGGGCAGCCACCACCACCGCCGCTCCGGCGCCACCGGAAAACTTTCCCGACGGACTTTTCTGGCCGAATCCAAAAAGGTTCCTCGTCACCCGATCTACCCGATCCCCCATGTCACGCGCCACCACTCGCCGCCACGCGCCTCTCCATCACCACCACACACTGCCACCGCCACCTCACCGTCGCCATCTCCACCACCCACTCGTCACCACAGCCGCCACCTCCAACTCATCACCACTACACCACGAGCTACCATCACCCGTACCGAGCACCACCACCCTCCATAGCCTCATCACCATTTACACCATGGCAGCCGCCTACATCATCACACCATCATCACCTCCGCACCCCCATCACAACCACCACATCATCATCGACACCACCAAGGGTGCGTTGGTTTTGCTCAGCCGTCACCGAAAGGGTGTGTGTGGCATTTATAAATACGACAAGGGCGTGTTTGGTTTCGCTCAGCCCCGAAAATGGTGCGTTTGGTTTCAAATATGACACCAGGGGTGCGTTTTGATTTTATATGCACCAAAGGGGGGTGCGTTTGGCTTAACAGCCAACCACCAAGGGTGCGTTTGGTTTTGTTTATGACCACGAGGGTGCGTTTGGATCTAGGTATGCCACAAAGGGGTGCGTTTGGTTGGCTGCCACCACCATAATGGTGCGTTTGGCAGTCACCACCACCAAAGGGGTGCGTTTGGTTTGACAATTTGATGATTAGGGTGTGTTTAGTAAATGAAACAGCCACAAGGGGTGTTTGTTTCTGGTTATTAACACTAAATAGGGTGCGTTTGGTTGTGTAGAAACACCCAAAGGGGCGTTTAGTTTGACATAAACAGATTAGGGTGCGTTTGGCTGTTGATGAAACACCAAGGGGTGCGTTTGGTATAAGAAAACAGTTAAGGGTATGTTTGGTTTGAAAAGAAAACACAAGGGTGTGTTTGTTTATAGGGCTTCCACAGAAATGGGTGCGTTTGGTTTTGATAGAAAACGTATAGGTGTGGTTGGCTTAACAGAATTACAATAAGTGTGTGTTTGGTTGAGTAGGAAACCATTAGGGGTGCGTTTGGGTTTAGAGAAGACAACAAAGGGTTCCGTTTGGTTGGTTTAGCAGAAATATGCGCGTGTGGTTTAGCGAAACAACATAGGGTGAGTTTGGTTTACCAAAATGGACTAATAAATATATTTCAATATTTAATAATAAAACCGGATATAATGGTAATTTAAATTAGTTAAATAAATGTAATATTTATTATTTGGTTTAGTTTAAATATATATGTATATATATATTAAACGAACAAGAACTACTCTTTTGTAAATGAGACACCTAGTTTTAACTAAGACCGTCGAGGAAATGAATACTAAATTAATAAAATGTTATTTTATAATTCCCGATTATTGGACAATAGAAATGACTTTAAACATGTGTTTACTTTTATACAGAACTTTTATTTATTAAGTGGTGATTTCCGAAAACATGTCAAACTGTTTGGTTTAATAAATTTACTCACACTTCTTATATATACTTGTAAAGTATTTAAATTCATATTAACCTTGGATGGTTGTTCGTTGTCATTATAATTCACAGTAATGAGTATATAATTGTTATTTTTCATAGTAATAAATACGGCAATTATTACTCACTTTGTGTTTACTTTCGATTTATTTTATGTAACCAACCACACAAACTTTATACATTTGGAAATCTAAATTTTTTTCAACATGTCGCGTTGAATGCAACCAGTCATGGTAAACTTTAAATTCATATCCTAGGCTTGTGGGACTTAGCAGTTAGTTAAGCTGCAACTTCTTTGTCGAGCCGTTCCGTTTTGTTTCGCTTGTACTCAATGTGTTCATTCTCACCAAATCGTTCTGCATACATCAATGTGAGTTTATAGCTCCCTGATTTATACTGTTTTACATATATTTTTGGGGTGAGAACATGCTTGTTTACAAATTCATTTACATGGTTGGATTACAAATTGGTTACATATTTATTTATATATCTCGCGAGGAGATAAATACTTGGTCAATTTTTTAGCGGTGAAACACTCCTATAACTTGTTTATACACTCATATGCATATCTCACGGTGAGAGACAACATTGGTTTTTACTTATTGACGCAACAATTCTTACTTTTACTCGAATGAGTATGGATAGCTTAGGTTCATGAACTTGTAAATCACTTGGAGGGTGAGCACGAATGTTATGAAATAGTCTATTCGGGATGGACAATCCCCGTTTGGGTGATTAGCTATCACTGGGCGAACCGAACGTTATAACATGTCGGAATACGATTGGTTAAGTCTTCAGGGCCAAAACAATTACATATTACATGGAATATTTTTAGAAATGCCCGGGTGTTCTTGAAGGGGACACCTATGATGGGTCATATTATTTTCATTAATGGTCGGGTGTTTTCGAGGCAACACTTACGTGGGTACACTATTGTGGTGCCTTGATAAAAGTGGCATACATACAAGTCTACGTCGCAGTTTCATGAACTTAGAGTAATTGTAATCTTGGTTTTATACTCACAGGGATTTTATGGTTCTTGAATAAAAGTTGCAATACTTAACTTGAAACATTTTGGTGACATATATATGATGTCATACCTGCTTTGAACATTTGTGGTTAACATTTCATACGAAATTTTTGTGACTATTTGGGGATTGAAATGGTCATGCATACTTTACAACTATTTGATTTCTAAAATCATAAATACATTTTGGAAGGACATTTAAGGATTTTAAATGGTCATACACACTTTACAGAACCTTGGTTTAACAATTATACTTAAACAAATCTATGAACCCACCAACTTTATGTTGACATTTTTTAAGCATGTTTTTCTCAGGTGAATTAGATGCTTGACCTACTCTATGTGCATTGGAGTCTAAATTTGACAATATTTCATTCATGGATTTCTACTTACATACAAATGATCAAATCTCGTTGGGTTGTTTTCAAGCTTTTCATTGTGATGCAATTATGGGACAAATGTTATATCAAAATCTAGGAAATCAACGAGATTACTTTTCAAACGACACATTTAGAGGTCGTTCTCTTGTATCTAGCGCTGTGTATTATGAAGTAACTCCCCCAGACATACTTCTGCTGCGACACAATTTTGGGGGTGTTTATTTTTGTTAAGGGGAATCGAACAACTAAAGACCCGATCTAGTAAGTTCCTTTAGGAACCGAACAAGTTCATGTCTTCATCAACCGATCTAACCAAGTTCTTAAGTACCGATATAGTTAAGCCATAGCATAACCGATCTAGTGCCTAAGCATTTAGGAACATGTCTACCATCAAACACAGACAAAAGCTACACGTGTTAAGTAAATTTTAGTTTTTCGGTATTGTGTGTCGGTGCTCTACGGGACGTTTAACTTATACCATCGTGCTCGTGAACTCGTTTCGATCATCGTGGTATACTCACTTTCTACCGTCGATAACCGATTCATTCCGTAGAAGAGAATTACGATCGTGTATATGTTATGTCATATTTGAACGAGGAAGAAAACATAAATGGAGGGAAATTTAGTTTTAATTAATTAGTTTTTAAAGTTGGCACATGCAGCCCCTAAACTTTAAGTAAAATTCAAAGTTTGTCCTTTGTTACATCATTAACCTTCATTGTTGTTACAGTTTTACACCATTAGTCCTCACAAGTTATAATTCAGCCCGTTAGTCATCAAAAGTGAATCGTAGTTGCACCATTAGTCCTTGTTTGTGTTTTAATCAACCGATACTCATTTTAAGTTGAAAGTTTGTGCATTGTTCATTGTTTTCGCTCATTATTCGTCAACAAAAACTCAAGATCTTCAACAACAACAACGATTTCACAACAATTAATCACTGCTTTACGGTTTCTTCTTGATTTTGTAAAATCCCGTGAAAGATTTAATTCTTTTCTCGGTTTAAATCATAGATTTGTAAATTCTCGTGAACGTTAATTGATTTCAAACCACAACAACAATCACTTAATCTACAAAAGGTCCACAAATTTGATTTCACACATCAACTACTTCAAAATGTTTAACATGAATGAGAGAGTTTACGATCCGTAATCACAAATTCAAAGTGTTCATCATCAAGTTTCAATGTTTTATCCACAAGTTTCACAAGTGATTATCCTCAACCATCAGTGATTCATCCACAATCATATCAAATGATTCGTCCACAATCATATCAAGTGATTCATCCACAATCATATCAAGTCATTCATCCACAATCATCCTAAGTGATTCATCAACAAGCATCTCAAGCACCAGCTGTTTCTCTACAATCATCAACAGATCTTATACAAGTTAATTTAAGCCTTGTTGCACCATACTTTCTTCCAACTGATGATCTACTTGAATGCGTAACCAAAGCTTTGACATTCATAAGTACCATACTTTCTTCAATTTACCCATCATCCAACAATCAACTAGAGACTTCGTTAAATCCAATGCACCAAGTTGCGATACCAGAACAACAAACTCTGAGTTATATGGGTAATTGTTCAACGAGTAATAATCATATAGCAAGGTCGTATACTCAATTAAAGAAGATACCATGTCTCAAGCAACAGATGTTGTTAGCACAACTTCAGGAAGCAGGTATTTAGTTAAGCAAAGACCAACTTGCAATTTTGGCATATACTGGAGAAAGAATTGATTTTGGGCCAGGTGCTTTCACAGTGACAACTAGTGCACTCTTCTAAGCAGATGGAGTTAAGGTATATGATTCAGATTGTGATAACGTACCTAATGCACAACCAAGTTTCATGGCCAATATCTCCAATTATTGTTCAGATGCTCTTGCTAAGGTACACAATCTAGATAATGTGGATAACAATATGATTTAATCATGGTGTGCAGGTGAAGCCGTCTTATGAATAGTCGAGTGTTGTGAATAATTCAGAGACTGAAATAACTAGTGATAGCAATATCATTCCTTATTCTTAGTATGTGAAAGAATCACAACAGGCAGCTGTTCAGAATTCTAATTCATCTACACAACAAGATGCACTAATATTATCTGTAACTGGACAATTGAAAACCCAAGTGATTAACTGCACCAAGATTAATCTAGACAATAAAAGTGTCAATGATTCTTTAACTGCTGAGCTTGAAAGATATAAAGAACAAGTTAAAGTTTTGAAAGAAGGCCAAAATGTTGATTTAAAAAGTAAAGATAACGTTTCAGATTCATGTGAACAGTCTGTCGAGATTGATCGTCTTAAACAAATTCTTCAAGAACATGTAAAAGAAAAGGAATATTTAATGCAAACAGTTACTCTTCTTAAAAATGATTTTAAGAAAGAAGAATCTAGAAACATTGATAGAGAGATTGCTTTAGAAAAGAAGATCAAACAGCTAGATAATATTGTTTTTAAAAGAGATCAATCAGCACAAACTGTTCACATGTTGACGAAACCTCAGTTTTTCTATGATCATACCACTAAACAAGCTCTAGGTTTTCAAAATCCTTTCTATCTGAAGAAAGCTCAGCAGTTGGAACCAAAGCTTTATGATGGTAATGTCATTAAGAACACTAGTGCTATTGTGATTCCTGACTCCGAAGAGACCCTTATGCTTGCTGAAGAGAGTCGTTCAAAAATGCTTTTAAAACAACAGGATCCAATGATGTTAAAAAAGAAAGTTAATACTACACCAGTCGATTATGCTGCTCTTAACCAAATTTCTTAAGATTTTGAAACATGATTTGTTCCACAAACTGAATTATCTGCTGAACAAGCCTTTTGGTCTCAGAATTATATGAATTCTTCCGAAACCCACTCTTCTGTAGACACCACAGATCGTGGAAACAAGAAAGTAATCGGTTCACTTCCAAGTTGTAATAGTCTTAGCCCGTAGTTTAACATATGATAAGCTTAGTAAGCTAATATGGCCCAAGGCCCATGGAAGCTTTAGTAAAGCCCATGGCCGGTATGTATGTTGTTTATTATACCCTCTCCATGTCTTGGAGAGGGTGGTTGGTTGTTTCATTTCACATTTTCACACACTTAATATTATTATCATCTTTCTCTCTCTAGAAACTTTCTAACCCACTTCTCTCTCTAGTTCTTGCATAATATCAAAGATTACTAGTATCTTCTAATTCGGTATCAAGAGCCTATGGAGTGAATGGTGGTTTAAGTTTTTGTGTTTTGTTCTTTTGATTTGTTGTTTTAAATAACTGTTTACAAATGAGCAGCAAAAATCTTGATTTATATTTTTTCGCTTTAAAACCTTAAAGGTGTCATTTTTCTTGTTCCTTTAGGGTTAGTAACATAGTTGTACAAGATTTTTTTTGCAAAAAATCCTAATTCAAAATGGGTCTTTTGAGTTTTGAAAAATTTTAGGTTTCGCTTTGTTACAATCCCCGAACTAGTCTTGTCTGTTGGAACCGAACTAGATTATCTGAACGGGCTTATACCGAATCCAGTGGAATATACCGAAGACGCGTTTAACTTTAGTTAGAATTACCGAACGAAGTTGTTTTAGTTGTGGAACACAGAACGAGTTGTTGTTAGTTGGAAATAAAATCCCGAATTCGGAGTTGTGTTTTAGTGGGAACCCGATCGTAGTTGCTCTTTAGTTGGAACCGAACGAAAAGTTGATGCTCAGTTGGAACCTGATACGAGTTTTCTTAAGTTGGAACCGAAATAGTTTTATTCTGTTAGAACCAAAACTAGTTGTTTTAAGTTGGAACTGAACAGATGTTGTTCCATAGTTGGAATTCCGAACTAAAGTGTAATCCGAAACCTAGTGAAACCAAACTAGTTTTTTTGTTTTGACATCGATCTAGATAAAACCGACAGTGGAAAACCGGATCTAGTTTTTGTTTTGATAAATGAACGAACTAGTTATCAGAAACCAAGTGAAAATCCGAACTAGTCATACCTTTTCAACTCAAATTTCTATAAATTATACAGGTTCATTTCTTTGACTTGTAAATTCCGTGAAACATTAATTGGTTTTCTCTGGTTTTGTCGAGAATTGTTAAAAATCCCGTGTAGTTTCAAGAATTATTTTATCAAGACGTCCTCAACAACCACACATTCAAACACATTTCTTTCTACCACCCGTATCAATCAATTAGGTAATCTTTTTTGTATACCATGTTATCAAGACGACTCTTGCTGATAAATTCACTTTCTCGATGTGTGTGATAATTAACCACCGTTGCTTGAAAAACATTTGTTAATGATTCATGGAAAAAGCATAATGGATCTTTATATGATGAAATTGACTACATAGTAGGAATGATCCTTGACTTCCGTTGAGAAAGGGTCCACTCGTCTGGCCATTCAATTACTGTGGATGTAGTAACAAGACTTAAGGAATATACTGAGTCACCCCTGGCTGAAGCATTTCAAGCTGATTGTGACATCAAAGCAATTAGATATCATTTCTCCAAGGCATCATTTTCCAGTCAGAAATTTATGCTCTTATTGGAGTAATCATCGTTAGTAGCCAAGGATCATTTTGGTCCGAGAATGATGATTAAACTGCTCAGCAAGGAACGTCTGTTTAACTAAGTAAGAGAACAAGAGTGTAACTTGTAATGTTGAATTTGATAAGTTCACTTACAAGAAAGGAGAGTCGCTTACACGAGTACTACTTAAGATTTCACACTGCTACTCAATGATTCATACATGTACATCCTACAACTTGATGCCACTATATGTGCAATTTCAAGTTAATACCAAGTTTCTGAACACTCTTCCTGATGAATGGAGGCAAATTCATTACTGATGTTAAGTTGGTCAAAGAACTTGCATTACTACCAATGTTGATCAGCTTCATTATCACTTGGTGGACCAACATGAACGACATGCATATAAGTTCGATTGATGCCAATATGAAACGTAACTCCGATCCTCTTGCTTTATTTAGTTGCCAATTCTCACCAAAATAACACAATCACCTATCAAAACTCATCATCACACTTACCAAACCACTCAACTTCAAAACCACCAGCTTGAACATCTCCATCTCCACAGTATGGATTCACCTTAGATCAGTACTAAACAATTACTCAACTCAGTTAAATCATCATACACCTTTTATTAACTTATTCCATCCAAATTTATTTTCAATATCATGAATTCACCACAACGTTTTGTCTCCATCATATCCATCTTCATTTGAATATCCTCCCCAAATTAACCAAACAAATCTTTTTTTGAATTTTACCCAACAAGGACTTCGGTCTAATTTTTCCAGTGTTCCAAAAAAGGTGATGATACCCATAGATGCCATTTCAATATCACTGTTGTTCGTTTCTTTATCCTGCAGTTGTCACCTCCCGTTCTATCCCATCCATTTATTCACTACCAATAATCAGCTTAATGTAACTCATGTAACTATACCTATGGCAACAAAGCTTACCACTCAATAATGGAAAGAGTTTACACTACAAAACCAAATTCAAATGGTGAGACAAAGTTCTTTTGCTAATACACTTGTCGAAGTTCTTAAAGGGACTTAACTCCCTTAGGAGCAAGTGGTTATGCAATTCATGTTGAATAATGAGGACGGTTTATTTGTTATTATAACTGAAAAGGGTGATAATAAAAACTATTTCTTTTTATTAAATAAAGGACCACAATGTCACAGGTACAGTGCACCAATCCAAAGAGGGGGGGGAAAAAGGGGTAATGATTCATAGGTTTAAGGAGAACAGTTATTACTGGTTTACAAGGTTTCACAGCACTTCTGGTCAAATTTTATTAATATGAGGTTAGGTTAGTACATAGCTTTTTTTGGTCAGATTCCAGATATTCCTGTAAGGGTAATAAGCACGACAGACTGTCATTACTCTCAATGCTGCTTATTCAAGCCTGATTATTTGGATGCAATGACTCTAAATTGTGTACGAACTCAACTTTGCCAAAGTTACTTCTCATGGCAGATTTTATATCATTATGGTTCAGATGCTCTTGCTGAGGTCACAATTTGATAATATGAATAATTTATGTGGTTAAATGTTAGCTGTTGCAGATGATGTGTCTTCTAACAGTTCAAATGTTATGAATCATTCAGAGACTGAAATAACCTGTGATAGCAAATATCATTCCTTATTTCGTATATGATTTGAATCACAACAAAGCAAGCCGTTCGAAGTCTAACTCCTACGGCATAACAAAATGATTTGACTATGATCTGTGATTGAACAGCTTAAAAACCAACCAAAGTAGTAATTTGTACCTCAAGACTAATCTGGAAATTAAGAGTGTTAATGATCTTAAACATGCTGAGCTTGTAAAGATTTAAGGACATAGTTTAAAGTTTTGAAAGAAGGGTCAAAATGTTGATCTTAAGGAGTAAGGATAAAGTTTTTTGAACATCGTGCACAGTCAAGTAGAGATTGTATCTTCTTAAATAAACTCCTTTCAGAACATTTAAAGAAAAGGAATCTTTATTACAAAACGGTTATCTTCTAAAAAATGATTTTAAGAAAGAAGGAATCTAGGAACATTGATAGAGAAATAGCCTAGAAAAGCATATCACAACTTAAGATAATATGGTTTTTTAAAAGAGATCAATCTTCACAAACTGTTCACATGTTGATGAAACCTCAGTTTTTCTATGATAATACCACTAAACAAGCTCTTTAGGTTTTCAAAATCCCTTCTATCTGTAGAAAGCTCAGCAGTCGAAAACCAACAAAGTTTTTGTTGGTGATATTATTGTTCAATCAATCATTTTTGTGATTCCTGACTTAGAATGTGACTTAGCACTTGATGAAGAGAGTCATTCCAAAATGCTTTTTTAAAACATAAGGATAATATGATGTTTTAGAAAAGAAAAAAGCAAGTGATACCACAACTAATAGATATGATGCTCTTAACCAACTTTATAAAGATTTTCCAACACGATTTGTTCCACAAACTGAATTATCTGCTGAACAAGCCTTTTGGTCTCAAAATTCTGTGAATTCTTTAGAACCCACACTTCCTATCAGACCCACCAATGTTGAGGTTCCAAAAGAACTTCTTAAAGTCAGCATGGTTAACACAAGTTTGAAGAAACTTAAACACCACCTTGCTAACTTTGATGTGGTAGTCAAAGAAAGGACCACACCCACAGCTATCACTGAGGGTTCGTGGGGTTTCAAACATACAAAAGCTTGTTTTATGGATGAAATAATTCCATTTGTAAAAGCTCTGAAGAACTTATTTAGTACGTTCAACCAACATTTGGTTGATGAACTTTCTGAAGTCCAAAATGTCTTCTATCAAATGGAACAGGCTATGGAACAACATCGTATTGAGTCAAAAACATTTGAAGTTAAGATGAATCAAGTTTTGAACGAAAATGAACGACTCTTGGAATAAGTGATGAGCAAAGATATTTGTTTGTGGACTTACTTGGTTGTAATCCTTTGTGGAGGAGAATGATTCTGGTGATTGTGCATGAATGTAATAAGTGTCTCAAACTTGAGACCTGTTAGCTTCAAACGGATTTTGTTAGTTTAAAAGGGAAAATTACGATAAATGTTCAAATGTTTTTACTATTCTGAAAAACTTGCATCTCTTTAGAAGTTGGACAATCAACTTAAACAGGAAATTTTTCAAAGGAAAAACTCTGTTTCAAATCAAAGTGTTCCAAGTTTTGATCAATTGTTTGAATTAAATGAATTGAAAGCTCAGTCCCAAGAGAAAGACACGGTAATTAAGAAGTTGAAAGATAGAATTAAATCTCTAAGTGGAAAAATGGATAAGGAATAAGTATCAAACAGAGTGAGAAGAGATTGATGAAACCTTTAAATATAAATTGTGATCATAGGGTGACAAAGCTTATGCTTGAGATATGAGGCATTTGAAAAGACCTATGTGCAACCTTTATGACTCGATTGAACCAACAGTATTCGATCTAAAGAACCAATGTGATGATTTAATTTATCAAGTCAATATATTGTATGCGGAAATTTCTGATTTTTTTAATGCTAGTCTTTAGGAAAAAGGCATTTGGCAATAACATCACTTAAGGATTGAAATTAGGACAACTTAATGGAAAGCCCTATTAGTTGACATTAGTGTTTTAAAACCACCAGTGATCCCGAGATTTGCATCAAGTTAATATGGAAAACGATAAACCCCCATTTGTTGATTAAAGGACAAACTTCACCTGCCTATATTAAGTATTCTCAGGAGAAGTCATAAGTTCTTAGGGATCTCAGTCGTCATATTAAAGCTAATTATCCCTTAGTTCTCACTCTTAGGAATTTGTATAAGTATATTAAACTAATTCTGGAGATGCTTTCTAAAATCAGTAAAACCTGTGTCCTCAGTATCAACAGTTTCTGAAGGACAAATTAGGCGTGTGACCTCGATGAACAAAGTCAAAAGAGTTAGATTCACTAAGCCCGTCACATCCTCAAGAAACACAAAAATAGCCCATACCTCAAACCTAGCTTCTAACAAACCCATGTTGTCTTTTACATGAGTAAAACAGTCTACTATGCTTAGACGGATCACAGCCTTCTGGCAATACAAGAAAGGATAAGATTCAACAAACACCAAGTAGTACTCTGAAGATAAAGTAGAAGCCCACCCTAGGGAAAGTTAAATATAGTTTGAAAAATAAAGACTGTGTTTGTTGACACCTAAGGAACTGCTCATGTACATCATCCAAGGCTTAATGCGGAATTAGGAACTTTAATGTGTTAAGTGTAATCGGTTACATGCTTTCTGTATCATGATTTTTGTGTTCTTGATTTTATCAACAATGTGAATGCTCGTGCTAAATCTAGATCTGTTAAGAAAAATTAAAAGAGAAAAATTTAGAAACCAACAGGAAAGGTGTTTACCAATATTGGATATATCTGGAGACCTACTGGTCGGACCTTCACTATAGTAGGAAATACGCGCCCTTTAACTAGGATTACCATAACTACTGAAGTGACCCTTAGGAAATCATCTGCTCTAGATATTAAAACACCTAAACCTGTCGTAACATTGGTTTACTCAAGGGAAGCCTGGAAGTCTAAACTAGTGATTTCCTGTTAACAATTATAAGGTTATTAAATCTGTAACTGCTAACAATTTGGAACCCAGTCAATCCCGAGGATCCATAGTTTCCAATGTTGCATCTTCCTCTCTTGATGAATGCAGGTCGTCCAAATTGTCCTCTGGTATTTGGACTCCGGCTACTCCAAGCATGTTGACGGAGATTCGCTCCTCAGATCCACCAACCTAGTCAGCATATTTTGGGTACAGTTAAATTCGGTAATGATCATGTTGCAAAGATTATGGGATATGGGTGACTATCAGATTAGGAATGTTATAATTTCAAGGGTTTATTACGTTGAAGGACTTGGGCATAATCTATTCTCGGTGGGACAATTTTGTGATTTCTTATACTCGATGATTTGCTGTTTTTGACAACACTGCTACATTCACATTCTAGAAGGTGTTGATTTATAAAACTGGCTCTCGTGGGTGACAATCTTTATACACTCTCCTCTTGGGGATATGATGGCATCCTCATGCTTTTTGTCTCTTGTCAAAGGGCCTATAAAACTAAGTTCTTGGTTTGGCATCGTGTCTCTCTCATTTATAATTCGGAGTATTAATCATCTTCGCACAGACTGGTCTTGTTCGAGGTCTCCCTAAGCTCAAAGTTTGGATGAATAAGGGTCCATTTGGTACAGCTTATTTTTGTGCTTTAGGAAAGAGCTTGAAGAAACCCCACAAACCCAAATCTGAGGACACCAATCAAGAAAAACTCTATCTGTTATACATGGATCTGTGTGGACCAATGCATGTCGTGAGTGTCAATGGAAATAAGTACATTCTTGTTATTGTCGAAGATTACTCTCGATTTACATGGGTAAAATGCTTGCGATCAAAAGATGAAGCTCCAACTTTTATTATTAATTTTTTGAAAATGATCCAAGTACGACTTAAGGAAACCGTCCGATGCATCAGAACAGATAATGGAACTGGTTGGTTTAATAAGACATTACGTGATTTTTTGAGAAGGGTTGGCATCTCTCTCATGAATCATCTGGTTTCGCTTCTCCACAGCAAAATGGTGTTGTTGAAAGACGAAATCGTAAGCTAATTGAAGCAGCCCGCACTATGTTAAGTTATGCAAAAGCTCCTTTATTTCTATGGGCCGAAGCGGTTGCTACAGCATGTTATACCCAAAATCGTTCCATGATACGCCGTCGACATGGTAAAACACCATACGAGCTTCTGCACAACAAACCTCCCGACCTATCGTATCTTCATGTGTTTGGTTTGCACTCTGCTAACCAATGAATATGATAGCTGAGAACTTGGGCAAGTTTACAACGAAGGCGATATAGGTTTTTTCATTGGCTATGCCACCCACGATATATGCATTCCTGATTTACTCAACAGACGTACCAGACATAATAGTTGAAACATTCACGTTGACTTTTGATAAGATGACTGCATTGGCTTTGTACATCGCAGTTCAGGACCTATACTTCATGAAAATGAATCCTCTCTGCTATCATTTATTGCATCAATCAGTTCTGGACTCGTGCCATACCCTCATCCTTCTTCACCGTTTGTTACCACCTTCGAGAACTGACTCGGGATATTACTGTTTTCAACCGTTGTTCGATGAATTTCTCAATCCTTCAACCTTTGTGTTGTTCATCCAATCCTTGAAAGTTGTTGTTCCAATTAATGAAGTAATTGCTCCAGTTCTTGCTGACTCAACCGGTTCACCTTCATCAACTATAGTTGACCAAGATGCACCATCCCCAAGTAATTCTCACGCAACACCCGAAACCGAACCTCTCGTTATTCCGAACGATGTTGAAGAAGTAATCTTGATATTGAAGTTGTACCATATAGGTTATGATCCGTTCTTTTTGGTGATTTCCAATTCTAGAATTCCCATCTGATCAATCTTCATCGTCGGATTCGTATTCATTACAATCTGTGCACCCCTGTCACCAAATTTTGAACACAATAGCAAATGGGACTAAGGTTCATCCACTTGGAAAACATAATCGGTTGAACTCGCTAGACAAGTTTCCTCTCGGTGCAATACATGAGCGAAGCTCTTTTCTGTTACGACGGATGCTTTCCATCACTGCTGTTGAACCCAAGGACACTAATAAAGATGCTTTGGACTCATTCCTGTTGGATTGACAATGCAGAATAACTTAATGAGTTCGGAGCGAATTGAAGTATGAGAGCTCGTTACCACGACCAGACAAAAGTTATGGTGTATTTAGCTTTGAAGTGGATCTACAAAGTGAAAACTAGATGTTCTGGAGGAATTTTGATGAACAAAGCTTGTTTAGTATGACCGTGTGGTTACCGTCAAGAGCAGGGAATCGATTTTGAAGAGTCTTTTGCCCCAGTTGCAAGATTAGAGGCTATAAGGATTTTTCTTGCGTTTGCGGCTCATATGAACATGGTCGTATACCAAATGGATATAAAGACTGCGTTTCTGAATGGTAATATGCGGGAAGAGGTTTATGTTAGCCAGCTGGATGGGTTCATGGATACAGATAACCCCAATCACGTGTATGAGCTAAAGAAAGCTCTTTATGGGTTGAAATAAGCTCCACGCGCGTGGTATGATATGTTGTCTTCATTCTTGATATCCCAAGACTTCTCCAAAGGCTTAGTGGATCCTACATTGTTCATCCACAGAGACGGCAAGGAATTACTTCTGGTACAAATTTATGTCGATGATATTATCTTTATTGCAAATACACCTAAACTTTGTGATCTATTTTCTAAAATCATGTGTTCAAAATTTAAGATGTCAATGATGGGCAAAATCTCATTTTTCTTAGGATTACAGATTTCTCAAAGTCCCAGAGGCATCTTTATTAACCAGTCAAAATATGCCCTTGAATCATTAAAGAAATACGGCTTTGATTCTTGTGACCTAGTGGATACTCCCATGGTGGAGAAATCCAAACTGGATGAGGATAAAGAAGGGAAAGCTGTTGATCCATCACACTATCGTGGTATGATTGGCACCCTCCTTTATCTTATAGCCAGTAGACCTGACCTACAATTTGCTATATGCATGTGTGCCCGGTATCAGGCTCGGCCTACCGAAAAGCACTTAAATGCGGTAAAAAGGATCTTTTGGTATCTAAAAGGAACCGTACATCGGGGTCTATGGTATCCGAAGGATTCTTCGATTGCTCTAACAGCATTTGCAGATGCGGATCATGCTGGTTGTCAAGATACACGTCGTAGCACGTCTGGAAGTATGCAACTTTTGGGTGATAGACTTGTTAGCTGGTCGTCTAAAAGGCAGAAAAGCGCTGCGATATCCAGTACGGAAGCTGAATATATTGCTTTGTCCGGCTGTTGTGCTCAAATCCTTTGGATGAGATCACAGCTTACCGACTATGGCTTTGGATTCAATAAAATTCCAATGTACTGTGATAACAAAAGCGCTATTGCCTTATGCTGCAACAACGTTCAACATTCCAGATCCAAGCATATAGACATCAGATTTCACTTTATCAAGGAGCATGTTGAGAATGGGGTGATCGAACTTTACTTTGTCAATACGGAGTATCAACTGGCAGACATCTTCACTAAAGCTCTTGGCCGAAATAGAATTGAATTTCTGATCAACAAGCTGGGAATGCGAAGTTTTACGCCGGAGACTCTGAAACAATTGGCAGATGAAGTTGATGAATAGTAGTGGTACCTATTCAAATATCCTGTATCATATGTATATATTTTAAAACCATAAAAACCAAAAAGATTTTTCATTTTTCAAAATTTTTATAAAAACAAAATACAAAAATATAAAATTTTAAAAACCAAAGAAAAAATTAAAAAATGAGAAAATATAAAAAGAGGTAATAATGGCATGTCTTCTGAAAATCGATAACATTTACGGTCTTAGAAATGTCATTCAATAATGATACGAGCCTGTAAATGAAGTTCGAGCAGAAGTTCCAAATGTTTTCAAAACATGCCAAATGGCTTGCTATTATTTCAGATAGCAACCCGGTCATCATCTTAAAGGCAAGTATTTCAAAAAGAAAACTTGACCTCTCAACGGGAATTTATTCTCGGGCATGGTCTACTTTATGACCATGCAAAGGCTTGTGATTACTTTGCATCACAACCCGTGCTTTCTATATTTCCATAAGTGTACGTGTCAGTGCGCTTATGTGTTAAAATAAGAGAAATCTTATTTTTTGGTAAAAAGTTGTCTTCATAATGAATTAGTGTTTTTAGTAATCACAAAAAGATTTTTCAAAGACAATTCGACCACTCAAACAATGACAACAACTCTTTAAATAGAAAACGGGTCATTATTTGAGGGGGAGAAATCGTCATCAAATAATCTTTTAAAACGGTCTTTCAAAATAAGTCACGGAATTAACGGATAAAGTTTTTAATAATGACGGATCATAATTTAAGGGGAGTTAATGGATTTTAACTACACAAGCTTTAGATGTCATGTGTTTAAAACTTTATGGACTTATTTGCAATTTAAGACTTAGTTGATTCTCACGGAATAGATTTAAGCTTATTAATTCTTCAAACACGATCTCGAATATGTATGCGTATACGTTTTGGCTGATCCGACGTGTCAAAACCAGCAGTGGGAAGGAGTAATGAGTAATTGATAGTGTCATTGTGCCTTCTTTTGAGGTTAGCTTCTTTTGTCTATTTGAGGTTAGCTTCGTTGATTTTAGGCTGTTTTGAATCTTTCGAGTGCACTATTTCATCACATGGTGGAAGAGAACATACCGTCATTAAGCCATGTATGCATCATTGAGTCCCCAGGGGGAATGTTTAGAGAGTATAATTATTTAAAACATGAGAAAAGTTCTTTCTGAATCAGTTAATGGCTTTCCTTAAAAAACGGTTTAATCCACTAAGCTTATTCTTTAAAATGAGTAGAAAAGATTTGATAAAAGAGGTTAACATAGGTATGATTAATTCCTTTAGATATCCACTATCCTGTATGAAGAAGTGTGCCTTCATTTGGGTACTTAGCTGACTTAATGTTTATACATTTTGACTACTTAGAGGGATTAATTGTATACATCCGAGACTTAATTGACTTTGTGTTACAAGACATAATCATCACAATGTCCTAAAAGAGAAATGGGATGCGCCTCATCCGGGACTTAATTACTTTGGTGTTGCGGTATCAAATTCTTGAAAGGGTTTTTTAATTGTTGTACTCTGATATTGCATTATACATCAAGACTGCTTGATGCGGCTTCAAGAAAGTTTTGAATCTACTCAAGAAAGGATTGCTGGTTTAGGGGGAAGCTAAGACAACATCAACACTGTAACATCCGAGAATTTTCAAAAATTTTAAAGGAGATATAAGTTATTCCTAGGTTGAATTATCAAAAACGAGCAGCTAAATCACGTTTTCATTATTCAGACTCTAAAGCAATTTGATGTAAAACGACATTCCTGACAACTTTTTAGTTTTGACCGAGACCCGAAAACAGTCTTCAGAAAGTGACTGAAATGCCCTCGCAAGATTTAGAAACGAGAAAATAATTAAATTATATTTAATTAACACTTTTTTTTATTAAATAAAAATATTTAATAAATTAGTCTATCATTTTATTCGAAAACGTTTGTCAATAACGCAAATATACGGGTTAAAAATTTATTTCTATTTTTACTTTTGGACGAGACATAATCGGGTTACCAAATAAATAACGGATATTTTTATAAATGTTATAAAAATATTTATGAAATACTATCAAGTAAATACTCAATTTTATCGGAAAAATTAATTGAAAAACAATGGCGCAAGTTTCGTGTATTGAATCGACCGTTAACTAGTCCAAATGAGTCCCAAACCAATATTTATAAAAGTTACTCAAATGTTATACTTTTGGCCCCTGTGAAATATTTACAAAGTAACCTGATTCGCTGATGGTATATATATAAAATACTACTAGGCAAATCCAAACTCTTCACCCTTGACAAAGGGAAAAAGTCAAGAC
>BQNB010056898.1:0-27429 GCA_026074375.1 Tanacetum coccineum
ACTTAAACGTGAACCATTTAACTACTTACGCTTAGGTCTAGGAATGATGGAACAAATTGACTAAGTTTTCAGCACTAAAAATAAATAATTTGTCAAAAATCTAAGAAATAATTTCTCAACAGGTGGCGGCCCTCTTAATTCATAAGGGGGTCGGCCAGACTTTAAGGGGGCCACCCACTGAACGAAAAAAAAAATTCTTCTGTGTCTAGGCTTCTGTTTTGCACAAAAACACAAAAAAAAATTAGGAAAAACCTATATGCAATTTTTTACAAATTCCTCTATCTAAATGCATATCTTATTACACATAGTCCCAATTCATTTATCTTCTAAATAAAGTCTTTCTCACAACTAGGATCACATGAAAAATTAATTTTCACACATATATGCATAATGTTCTCTTACTTGTTGTCAAAAATATATAATCAAATATATATTTCTTGACAATCTTGGTTGAGCAAAATTTAATCAAGGAGCATTTGGATTATTTCTTAGGTTTTACATGTCTTAGTGTCGAAATAATCGCTACTCTACATTTGTCGTACTTAGGCACTGATCCGTCCAAAACCACACCTTAAAACAAGCGTATATTTGGCATTTTAAGTCCGTTTTTGGTTATTTTAGCTCGTTTTTAAAGGTGAAAGGTATGTGTAATTAAACACATACCAAAATCCCCCATACTAAGGTATTGCCGTGTCCTCACGCAATGTTATGAAGTAAACATTCATGAAACCTAAGAATCTAAATCCCCCTCGACTAATAACTTTGAAAAGTAGCTAAGTGTTCGTCAAGGGAAACTAAAGAATCAAAAGCTTCGACAAGTCCTGTTTTCACCATTTTTTATCTATACTAACTATCCCTAATATTTTTGGATTTTCCTTTTTCTTTTCTCGACTTCCTGTTTGACTTCCTTTATTTTATCAACATTGGGATCATAGAATGAGAAACGCCCATAGAGTAATCTACGGATGTCCTGACGGATAAATTCATCGTCCCCGATTTTTCATTAGCTCCAAACCAAGCAATTAAACAAGATCATGTTAATATAAGTCTAAATGCTAAGCACTCATACTTATGACTTGTGAACTTTTAACTCCCAACATGAATATATGATTTAAATGTGTGTACTCATTTCAACTCAATCATAGATCAACTTATTTTCATAGTCGTAATTCGAGTAATCATGACTCAAGCAACAACCTTATTAGGACCTTGAACTTGATTTTAAGACACCGAGAGTTTAACTTAGAACTTTTTTGTCACGATTTTCATCATTATAATCATAAGTTCTTAAAGCTAGGAATGCGTTGCTTAGTTTGAACACCTACCTAGGCCTCGCTCCCTAGTAGGATATCACAACCAACGACCGGTGTTCTTAGTTTGAAAACCCACCCCGTTACTAGCGTAGTGGGAAATCACATCAACACCTTCTTCCATATGGCTAAGGACTAGTACTTAGTTTGAACCCTCAACCAACCCTGTGGGGGGCTCCTTGTGAAAATATCACAACACACACCAAAATCCTTAGAAGTAAAGATGTCCTATAGTTTGAACCCCCACCTCGTGGTTGGCGGATTGGGATATCACGCAAAACCATCTTTTACTTGTTCCCCATCTAATCAAAAGTATGCTTCATTGGCAAAATTTCAATATTCATGCAATTTTGCAATCAGACTTCATTCATGGCTTCTTTGGCATTTAACTTTCGAATTATTAAGAACAGAAAAATATCGCTTTAAAGTACCTCAAGTTACAAATTGAAGCTTTTTCTAAAAACCATTGATTGACTTAGTTGAATTGAAATTGAGCACGTATGAATAGGTGGATTAAAGCTAATGGGAGAAAATAGCCGCACAAGTCTACTTCATATAAACGTATTAGAACGAATCTTGCCTCTCACATAACACTTATATTTAACTCATCACTTTTGTTTCTTCACCTTTTTAAAATCAAGAAATCGAATATTGTGAAAGCTTAGCCTACAGTGGTAAGTTGAGGCCACACACACCACTCCGAGCTCAACACCCCGATCGAGTCAAAAATTATTCTCATTCTACCCATAGGAAGTCAAAACTGTTACAAAACACTTATTTTATTTATGTAAAATTACTTTAAAAATTTTCATTTTTTTGGTATACCATTTATTTATGTAAAATTTGGTGTCTGGTAAAAACCGGGAATTCGTAGATAACAAACGAACTGAACGGCAAAAATCAAATCGAAGAAGCCCCCCCATACCTAAACGAAAACATCGTCCTAGATGTTTTCAAGGGTTCCTACTAAAACTAAGGCCGTTTTATGAGTGTCGCACAAAAGATAACACGTAGTCGTTAGATTGGATACTGGATTCCCAAACGAAGCTGAGGAAATGAAACTCA
The DNA here is from genome assembly GCA_026074375.1 of Tanacetum coccineum. NCBI lineage: Eukaryota > Viridiplantae > Streptophyta > Magnoliopsida > Asterales > Asteraceae > Tanacetum > Tanacetum coccineum. The sequence goes on from BQNB010056898.1 coordinate 2,376, forward strand.
TGTTGCTACTGCAAGCAAGAGAGTCTTCACAATCCGGAAATCCTGGATATACAATACAAAGAACACAAACATCGACAACAAGACGTGATGGAAAATGAAAGCTTTCACACAAAAACACTTATTTATTACATACTACTGATAAGCATGGGGTGCCTCCCACGAAGCGCTTGTTTAGGGTCCCGACGCTTGACCCGTCCCCCGAATTTATTGGTCCAGGGGAACTCCTGGAGATCCGGACAAACCTCTGGTAACGTCCCACTCCAAAGTAATTTTCAAACGATGACCAGTCACTTGAAACATTTGCGCCCGGAGTTTTGAGATAACTCGACAAAACGGTGACCATTCACTTTGAAATTTGGCCCGGAGTTTTGGGATAACTCGACAGTGCCATATGGAAAAACTTGGGTTACAGTGAATGGTCCACTCCAGCGGGTCTTAAGCTTGCCCGAGAAAATCTTCAATCTAGAGTTAAAGAGGAGGACTCGATCACCGACGTTGAAAACGCGGTTTTTGATCTTGGAGTCATGGATTCTCTTTGTTTTCTCTTTATAGATCAAAGAGTTTTCATAGGCATGATCACGAAGTTCATTAAGTTCATTGAGTTGAACTTTTCTGTGATCACCCGCGGTTTTGATATCAAAGTTTGTATGCTTAAGGGCCCAGTAAGCTTTGTGCTCGAGCTCAATCGGAAGATGACATGCCTTCCCGTACACTAACTTGTATGGAGTACACCCGATGGGTGTTTTGTAAGCTGTGCGGAAAGCCCAAAGTGCGTCATCTAATTTATCCGACCAAGAGGCACGATTTTCGCCCACGGTCCTTTCAAGAATTCGTTTCAAACCACGATTGGATACCTCAACTTGTCCACTTGTTTGTGGATGATACGCGGTGGAGAGACGATGAGTGACTCCGTATTTAAGCATGACCTTTGCAAATTGGTCATTGCAAAAATGGGTTCCGCGATCACTTATGATTGCACGAGGGGCACCGAATCTGGCGAAGAGAGATTTAAGAAATTTGCAAACAACTCGGGCGTCATTGGTGGGGAGCGCTTTTGCTTCAACCCATTTTGATAAATAATCAACGGCCACGAGTATATATTTGTTCCCTCTTGAAGACGGGAACGGCCCCATAAAATCAATGCCCCACATGTCAAAGATTTCGCAAACTTGGATAGAGTTTTGTGGCATCTCATCACGTTGCGAAATTTTGCCTTGACGTTGACAAATGTCACATCGGGTGACAAAGTCGTGGGCATCCTTGTAGATCGTGGGCCAATAGAAACCTGAATCGAAGATCTTTTTAGCGGTGTAATTGGCACCGTAGTGTCCCCCGGTGGGTCCACTGTGGCAAGCTTTAAGAATGTCAAAAGCTTCTTGCCCCGAAACACAACGCCTAATTACTTGGTCAGCACAGATCTTGAATAGAAAGGGGTCGTCCCAAAAGTAGTGTTTGACGTCTTTGAAAAACTTTCTTTTCTGCTGAGACGACATTCCTTTGATCACAAAATTCCCCGCATGGTAGTTTGCAAAATCGGCAAACCATGGGGCATTATCATCACCACGAAAGGTAACCATCCCAAGTGTCTCGAGAGGAAATGTTTCTATAATTTCTTTTTTCTCGAGCTCACTTTGATGGGGATTTTCAAGTCTAGAAAGGTGGTCTGCGGCGAGATTTTCTGCTCCTTTTTTTATCACGGATAACGACATTAAATTCTTGAAGCAGCAAAATCCACCGGAGCAATCTTGGCTTAGCATCCTGCTTAGCAATCAAGTACTTGAGAGGCGAATGGTTCGTATACACTATGCTTTTGGACAAGACAAGATATGGCCGGAATTTCTCAAAAGCATACACTACGGCAAGTAATTCTTTTTCTGTTGTAGTGTAATGTGCTTGAGCCTCGGTCATAGTTTTGCTTGCATAGTGTATCGGCTGGAAGTGCTTGGTCTTACGTTGCCCTAGGACTGCCCCAACAACAAAATCACTTGCATCACACATGATTTCAAAGGGCAAGTCCCAATCGGGAGCAACTAGAATTGGAGCCTGGGTTAACTTCATCTTAAGGGTTTCAAATGCTTCGATGCATTCCTTCGAGAAGATAAACGGAGTTTCTTTTTCAAGGAGGTGGGTCATAGGCCGGGCAATTTTGGAAAAATCCTGAATAAATCGCCGGTAGAATCCGGCGTGACCGAGAAAACTGCGAATACCCTTCACGGTAGTGGGATGAGGCAATTTTGCAAGACATCAACTTTTGCCTTTCAACCTCATCCCGGATTTTATAAATCCTTATGGCCAAGGACTATGCCTTCCTTGACCATTAAATTGGCACAATTTCCCAAATTATGCAACAAGATTGTATGTCTTCACACCTTGGAGCATTTTGACTAAAATGGGAAAGACAAGAGATAAAGATCACAGAAAACATAGAAATCTCCATGAAGACTTCCATGGTTTTTTCTCAATCAGATCATGAAAGATTGCAACCAAACAGCCTTTGGAACGTGCCGTGGCATTGCATAACCCAAAAGGCATGCGACGATAGGCAAATGTCCCCGTAAAGGGCAGGTGAAGGTAGTCTTTTCTTGATCAAGTGGGTCAATCGGGATCTGAAAATAGCCGGAGAATCCGTCCAAAAAGCAATAGTACTCATTTCCGGCTAATCTCTCAAGCATCTGATCCATGAATGGTAAAGGGAAATGGTCTTTACGAGTTTGCAATCATTGAGTTTTTCGATAATCGATGCAAACTCGCCATCCCGTAACCAACCTAGTGGGTATTAACTCATTTTCTTCATTTTTCACCACGGTTATGCCTCCCTTCTTAGGGACACAATGAACCGGGCTTACCCAGGGACTGTCAGAGATAGGGTAAATTAACCCGGCATCAAGAAGTTTGATAACTTCTTGCTTAATAACCTCATGGATTTTGGGGTTAACTCTTCTCTGATGTTGAACTACGGGTTTGGCATTTTCCTCCATCAAAATCTTATGGGTGCAAAACTGTGGATCTATCCCCTTAATATCAGAAATCTTCCAAGCTATGGCATGTTTGTGTGACTTAAGAACCTTGATCAGGGCGGTTTTATCCTCATCTTTTAAGTTTTTAGCGATTATGACGGGTAATTTGTCATCACCCTCCAAAAACGCATACTCAAGATGGGATGGTAAGTCTTTGAGTTCTAGGTCGGGAGGATCTTCACATGAAGATTTAATCTCTTCAAGCACATTTATTTCACAAACTGGTGATGGAGGGAGATTTGGGTCACTATTTATCACACTTAACAATTGCTCAAGGTAAATAGTATCTCCATTAGAATCATAGATGCCGTCAACACCTGGTGGTATTGAATCATCATGTTCAAGAAATTCATCGATCTCTTCCATTAGAAAATCACTTCCTCCGAAGGGAGTGAAAGATGGAGAGCGAGAATCGATCATAAGGTCCAAAGTAGAAGTGGGATTGCCACTTTTAGAAATTTCAAGTACTTCTTGAACATATTCTTCACAAGCAATGTCAATAACATCGACTCGGTTAACCGATTCAATGATATTGTAGGAGAAAGTCTTAGTATCACCAACTTTGAAGGTCACGGATTGGTCATCATGTCTGAGGGTCATTTGTTCACCGTGAACGTCGATCAAGGCACGTGCTGTCCTCAAGAAAAGTCTTCCTAAGATTAGGGGAATCCGAGGATCGGTAACATAATCAACGACCACAAAATCGACAGGAAAGAAGAACGTTCCAACTTTCACGAAAACATCCTCGGCGATGCCGGTTGGAGTAGAAAAAAAAAAAATCGTTCGTTCGGCCAGTTCAAGTATCATTCTGGTTTTGGTCAAAGCTGGGAGACTTAGTTCTTTCTAAATGGAGAGAGCATTTAGGTGATGCTTGCACCGAGGATACGGACCAAGGCTACAGCATTCGATCAACTCGAAAATCACACGTATATAAAATCTACCAGGGCCATCCAAGTTCTCAGAAACCTTTTTAGGATACCGTCGAGCAATTCACGTATTACCGGTGTTCTTTGTCAATTTAATTAATCTTAACTTTGTCATTTGATGAGCTTTCTAAACATTGGTGCAGAATTTGGGTCATGTGTAGGAGAGCGTCCGCGAAAACTTAGCTCGAAATGAGAATTCTGAAAAATCTCCATAAATTTGAAGCTAGAAGATTGTCCTTTTCAAGGAGCTTTCTTGTTGCCCTTGAAGATAATGCAATGTTGGATTAGTCTTTGAATGTAACAATGGAGCGACCCACCAATTTGGTCATTATTTGACCCCGGAGTGGATGTTTTCCGGTGCTTGGTTCACCTTATCCTTGTCACCTCGGTTCATTTTCCATCTCTTTAGGAGGAGAAGAAATTGGAGTCCTTTAAAGAAACACCGCTTCGGGTAGTGATTGCTTTCACATTCAACCTTTCGGTTTAGCAATGGTGTTCTGGAAGAGGAACCGGAGCCCGAAGTAGAAGCGGTATTACTATCCACGAATTTGGCATCATGGTCTGTTATATTTCCCTTTAATTTTGCTCTATAATATTGCATAACGCAGCATTAGCCTTTGACGTAGTTATCAAAATCGGCCCTTAGACACACCTGTCAGTGGAACAGGAGCTTGGTAAGCTGGAGCTTAAAAATTGGGTTGATAAATTGGGTTGGTACACTTATCCTTGAATGAAGTTATTACCACTATTTTTGGTTAAAATTGTTCCCCAATTTTTGGTTGAAATGATCCCCCGAATTGGTTGTTTTGGATGGGTTTTGCATAGGAGGAAAACGGAGGTCGAATTGGTTTGCACCCATCTGATGTTGGTAACTAGCTTCCCTTGTTTGTAGTTAACTGCGGGCGGCTGTGACACATATTCTTGGATATTTTCACGATCAATGTTGCCATCGATGCTGGACAATTGGTAAAGAATGAACAACCCCCGCAAGTTTCCAAAACTTTTGCTCGACAGCTTTTACAGATGGAGCTGGAGTTTGGTTTTCTTATCGAGAATCAATGCTCTAACCATATCTATAGCCAGTCAACATCGGATGAAATTGCTAGTGGTGGAAGAGCTCGTACTCACTTTGGAAACAATGGCCTTGCTTCGTGATTGACGAACTTTAGACTTGCTCTTTATGATTTTTAGGCATTCTCGAGGCATTTTATCCAGAAAGTAACCACCCGCAGCAGAGTTCAATGAATCTTGATCATTCGAATTTAGGGCATTATAGAATGTATCGAGTTGATGCAATTCTGAAAACCCATGATGCGGGCATCCCCTAAGAAGATCATTGAATCGGTACCATGCCTCATCAAACGGTTCATCAAATTTTTGTTGAAATCTCGTGATTTCATTTCGAAGATTTGTTGTTTTAGAGGGAGGGAAGAATTTGTTAATGAATTTCGAAACCAGATCATCCCATGTAAGAATCGATCGAGGGGGTTCTTTTTCAAGCCAAATCTGGGAGGCCCCCTCGAGGGAAAATGGGAAAAGCATAAGCTTAACCGACGTACTCGGGACGTTCGGGAACTTCATCGTAGAAGTGATCTTGTTGAAATATAGGATGTGAGCATGTGTGTCTTCTTTATCATGTCCAAAAAATTGCTTGTTTTGAACAAGATTAAGTAGACCATGCTTGATCTCAAAGTTGTTCGCGGTAATTTCGGGAACAACGATCGCATCCTCGTAACCCTTAGTGGGTGCTTCAAGTAATTGCGTCATAGTAGAAAAAAATTATCGGCCATCATAACTATAGGAGGATTGAAAAGTTCTTGGTTGTTATTTGGTTTCTCAAGATTGGGTGATTCAACAGAAGTTTGTCGGACTTGTTTTTGTCGACGTTTACGGGCTTGAGAACGAGTGTGCATGCACAAAATAGAAATATAAAAAGAAAATTTACACTATTTTTTTTTTTTGGTTTTTCAATGATTTATTCACAGTTGATTTTAACGAACAATTGAGTATAAGACAAATTCCAACCAAATAATCTACTTAACTTCACGGTACTCTCAAAATGAAAACGCGCAAGCGAGCGGAGGAGAAAGGAATAGGCGACAGCTTATTTTTCTCCCTTTCGGGTCGTAGTTCCTCGAGAACAACCACCTTATACCACCTTTTAGTTTTGTTTAATCAAATCGAGGTGAGCCGATTGCGTAAGCGACACAAATGCAAGTTTTTTAAATCGTTTGTTCGGCTGGAACCAACATGTTTCACCGGAATTTATTATAATAATAACCTCAATTGAGAATATTATATTTGTGGAATTTTTACCAACTTGTGAATTTTATTTCTTTTATTAGGACAATGTTTTATTATATATTTAGTTTTTCTTTGTTGTTTGATATGATAATTATATTAATAAAAGAAAATGTAAAATTTTTTTTTTGTACCTTTTTATATTTTTATACAGAAAATATTCACAAATTCAAACACAAATTGTCAAACGTAACGATAATCGTTTTCACAGCCTCCCCGGCAACGGCGCCAAAAATTGACTCGCGGATTCTTACTCCTTTTTATATATAAATAAATATAAATATATAACAAAGATCAAAATCCACAAAATCAATGAAACCGGAAGTAGTATAGAGTATTTCCGGGTCGTTATGTCCCAACGAGGCTTGAATGGAAAATCGAATGACGAATTGATAATCGATGTTTGAATATGACAAGGATATGATTGGGCACTAAAACTAATAAGCAAATGCACGAAAAGATAAGCAAGGAAAATAAGCTAGAGCAGGCATAAAGGCTAGGAATGGTAAAAACACTTAAAACTTTTATACTAAGACACAAATAAGCTCAAATAAGCTTAAGACAAACCAAATAAGCTAGACTAACTCTAAATAAGCAAATTCAGCAAGCAATTAAACTAAGTTAAGCAGGAGAAACTCAGCAGTACTAACAACAGTACTAACAGTATTAACTATCAGTACTAACTTGGAGTTAGTACTGCTAGCTTTGAGTTAGTACTGCTAGCTTTGAGTTAATACTGCTAGCTTAGAGTTAGTACTGCTAGCTTTAACAAAACACAATGAAACAAGAAATAAGCAAATAGGCTAAAACAGATATTTAACTACCCCTAATAAGCACTCAGGCATAAGAATAAGCAACTAGAATAAACTAAAATGGCAAATAAGCTAAAAAACTACAAACTGATAAACTATTAAAATTGCTTTGAAAAGGCGAAAAAGCTTAAATAAGTTCTACTAAAGACAGTAAACGAAATAGGGCTTAATCTACTCTAAAAAGGTAAGGAAATCTTAAATAAGCAGAAATAATAAGCTAATAAGCAATAATGAACCAACAGTACTAACAGTTTTAACTACCAGTACTAACTTGGAGTTATAGCTTTAAAATTCCCAAAAGAGAACTACCAGTACTAACTATGGGTTAGTACTGCTTGTTCCAAATACCCTTTAAAGTTTTTAAAAGTCATTCTTTTTTTTATATTTCAAGCTGATCTGATCCTAATTTGTTAAAAACAGATTATCAAATAACAAATAAAGGCACTTATAAGCAGATTTTAATCAATAGTAAGCACTTGAATAAGCTAAATCAATCTAACAGTTTTAACTCATATCTAACAGTACTAACTAAGAAATGTGCACAAGTCACTTTTAAACTAACAATTAAGCAAGATAAGCACTAAACATCATAATAAAGCATAAATAAGCAAAAATAAGTAACAAATAAGCACTAATAAGCAGTTCTACAGTAAATAAGCAAAATAAGAAAAATAAAAACTTACAACTCTCTTGCTCAAAACAGGGTTAAACAAAGAGTCTGCAAGCTCTAGCTTGTATAAAACAAGCTAGTGAGAGTCCATAAGCCCATCCAGAACTGGCTTATCATCCATAAGCTGTTGTATATTTGAGTGTGGACTTTTTTGGGACTTTACTTAAATTCTTAGTATTTGAGTTAAGACAAATGACTTATATGATTTTATAAGACTTAAAACATATTAAGTAAAGCTTTTAACAAAGGAAATACAGAGAATCACGAATTGACTTTAAAAACTCCAAATTTGCATTAAGAAGAAAATTAAAGTTACAAGACTTGGAAAAATAAAATTGCATAAAAATAAGCTGAAATTTAACTAAGAACTAGATAAAAAAAACACACTAGAAAAACAAAAATGATCCCCGTTCTTGGGTTACAATGGCCTTATTTATACTAAAAACTTCCTCCTTTTATCTTCCAGCTGTGCTTTCTTCTGTGTTTCTTTGTAGAGACAAAAACCCAAGTGTGCTTGTTGTGTGAGGTGATTCTAAAACAAATCCCAGCATTCAATTTCTTTTTGCTTGCTTTTGAGTCAATCACAAGGCGATCAAAGACAAACCCAAGTGTGCTTGTTGGTTTTGGTCGTTTTTGGCTTTTTTTTCGTCCTTGCTTGAAATATCCGCTTCCTGCACATTCAAAAGCAAACATACAAATAACAATGTATTTTTCTTGGTACGGGTTTTTAGCTCATTTAAGTCCATTTTTAATGGAAAATGGTATGTGATATTAATCATAATACCATTCCATTGCTAGTGTAATGAAGTTAAACAATTTTTATAGTCATCGTTAAAACCCGAGTTGGATTTTGTAAAACCAAACCTTTAGATCAAAAACTCCACCAACTAAAAGATCCAATAATAATTATCCTCGACCTAAACCACCGAAACAAAAAAGGAACGTAGTACAACAAAACCAACCTCATGTTTATCCCGTAACCTGGAAAATTTTCCACATCAAAGTTCATTCCATGGGGAAAAATGTTTCTTCCATTTCCACTCCCAAAATTAATTGCAATCAAATGCAAAGACGTTTACACTAACACCTTTGGACCCATGAGATTATGGACCAAATGTATTTAGTTTTTAATGTCCAATATAAATATGAAATGCCTTTGGAGTCAACTTGGAACCCGATGAATGGATAAAAGATAGCGGATGCTCTAAACACATGACGGGTAACCGAAAGCTCTTCTACACTTACAAGGCATATAATGGAGGTAACGTCATTTTTGGTAGTAATCTTCGCGGTAACATCATTGGCAAATGTATAATTTCTAATGACTCCCCCAATATAGATAATGTAAAACATGTTGATAACTTAAGATTTAACTTGCTAAGTGTAGGACAAATATGTGATAATAAGTGTAGATTAACTTTCTCTCAACATGAAAGTGAAATTACTACGTGATGGAAAAGATTGAAAGGATAGCGTATTAGGAAAGAAAGCTATCTGTTATGAAATTAGGAAATAAGCCAAAAGACTAAATTTGTCTTGCAACGATTGATGAAATTTCCACATTGTGGCATAGGAAATTAGGTCATGCCAATATGTGTCTCATTCAATCGTTAGCATCTAAGAATTTAGTTAGAAACTTACCTAAGCTTAAGATTGATCAACACTTCTATGATTCTTGTAAAATTGGAAAACAAGCTCACGCTTGTCACAAGGCTAAGAATATGGTCTCAACGACTAGATGCTTAGAACTACTTCATATGGATCTATTTGGTTCATCCGCCGTATGCAGTTACGGAGGAAACCGTTACACCTTAGTCATAGGTGACTACTCTAGGTATACTTGGACTAGATTTCTTAAGGATATAACAGAAGCCTTCGATCACTTTGAAATATTTAGTAAGAAATTCAAAACCAATTAGGATGTATAATAGTGTTAATAAGAACCGATCACGGTAGGGAATTTGATAATGAGGTTCAATTTAGAGAGTTTTGTAATGCCAATGGAATTACACATAACTTCTCTGCTCCACGCACTCCTCAATCAAATGGCGAGGTTGAAAGGAAGAATAAGACACTTCAAGAAATGAGTAGGACTTTGTTAAATGAGCAATCGTTACCACAAAAGTTTTGGTGTAACGCCATAGATACTTCAACATACATTCTGAATCGAATCCTAATTAGAGCCACCATAGGAAAAACACCTTATGAACTCTTGAGAGGTAGGAAACCTACTCTTTATTATTTTAGAGTGTTTGGAAGCAAGTGCTTCATTTTAAACACCAAATACTACCTCACTAAGTTTGACCCAAAGTCATAAGATATGTGTCTTTTTAGGTTACTCCCAAAATAGTAAAGCCTACATCATCCTTAATAAACACACTAGGAAAATCAAAGAATCACTCAACGTGGCATTCGATGAAACTCCTCCACCCTCTAAGACATCACCCTTGGTGGATGATGACTTAGATGAAGAAGCATTTAAGGTTACCGAAAAGAAAAACTTAGAAAATGACATTGAGGATGAAATGTTAGAGGTTGACGAAATAGTCAATATTAAGGAATCTCAGAATCATCCATTAAAAATGTCATAGGAAACCTTAATCAAAGAACTCTTAGGTCACAAGCCCGAAACCAAAGTAACTTCTTTTGTTTTATATCAACTATAAAGCCTAAGGATGTAAATGAAGCCTTAACAGATGAAAAATAGTGGGGGGGGGGGGGGGGGGGGGGGGGGGGGGGGGTGGGGGGAAGATAGTCCGCACGCAAGAAATTAGATCAATTCATTGCTAATGATGTGGGGAGATAGTTCCATAACCAGGAATATGACAAACATAGAACTAATGTGGTGTTTAGAAATAATTTGACGAGTAACGGTGTCGTTTCTCAAAATAAGGCTAGGTTAGTTGCTCAAGGCTATAATCAACAAGAAGGCATCGATTATGATGAAACTTATGCCCTAGTTTCTAGATTTTAAACTATTCCAAATGGATGTAAAAAGTGCATTCCTGAACGGTTTTATCAATGAGGAGGTATACGTGGCACAACCTTTGGGATTCATTGATTTTGAAAAACCAGATCATGTTTATAAATTAAAGAAAGCTTTATATGGTCTTAAACAAGCACCCAAAGCTTGGTATGATAGATTAAAAGCTTTTCTTATTAAACATGAATATAAAATAGGAATGGTAGATAACACTCTTTTTACTAAGAAGAAAAGTTCAAATCTCATCATTGTTCAAATATATGTCGATGACATTATATTCGGTTCGACTTGTCAAGACATGTGTGATGAATTTGCCAAAATCATGCATGACGAGTTCGAGATGAGCATGATGGGTGAACTTAACTTCTTCCTTGGATTACAAATTAAACAAATGGAAGACGGTATATTCTTTAATCAATCTAAGTATATTAAAGAAATGCTTAAGAAATTTGGTCTAGAAGATTCTAAACCAATGAAAACCCCCATGTCCTCCGATACTAAACTCACGAAAGATGAAGAGTGTGAGTCGGTAGATAGTACCAAGTATCGAGGCATGATAGGTAGTTTATTATACCTAACGGCAAGTAGGCCCGATATCATGTTTAGTGTCTGCCTTTGTGCCCGCTTTCAAGAGGCTCCCAAAACCTCTCACCTTGAAGCGGTTAAACGTATCTTCCGATACATTAAAGGCACTACGCACTTAGGATTATGGTATCCTAAGGGGACCGGCATAGAAACCGTAGTATATGCCGACTCTGATCATGCGGGAGATTATGTGGACCGAAAGAGCACTAGCGGTATTTGTACGTTCGTGGGATGTTGTTTGACATCTTGGTTCTCGAAGAAACAAACCGCTCTTGCTATATCCACTACCGAAGCCGAATACGTAAGCGTCAAAAAGGCATGTCAACAAGCACTATGGATAAAACAAGCTCTCATCGACTACGACGTTCGACTCGATGACGTTCCCATCATGTGCGACAACAAAGGCGCGATTGACCTTAGCAAAAACCCGGTGCAACATTCTCGTACCAAACACATCAAAATACGTCACCACTTTCTTCGCGATAATGTCCAGAAAGGACATATCTCAATCGAAAAAGTGTCGTCCGTCGACAACATCGCCGACATCCTTACTAAACCCCTTAAACGTTCTACGTCTTGGTTTAGAAATGATGGAACACATTCCATAAACCTTATGTGTCCGCTTCTCCTTCTTCTAGTTTCGATTCAACGAATAAAACCGCAAACTGCTTCAATATTATTGATAATACGAGTACTCTTGATTAGTACTAGGGTTACAACCTTGAAGCTATATGTTCTTTCTCTAAGATGTATCTCTATCTCTTAAGCATAAGCATATCTAAAACCTTAACCTAGGATCTCCTTTTATACACCACAAGGAGTCCTTTACAAGATAACTACCGAACTTTTAGGATCAGTTACAATTAATATTCCAAATAACAAAACTTCCTAACAATATAAAAGATATGCATTTCTTAATATCTCCTATGCATCCTTATCCCTAGTCACAGCTTGACCATCCAGCCGTATTAATCTTTCTTCTAGCAGTATTAACTAACTCTGGCAGTACTAAGTATGTATTGGCAGTACTAACTCCAATAGTACTGTTAGTTATACCTTGGCAGTATTAACTCTTGTGAAGATTTATTCCCAACAATCCTCCCCTAAATTGTAATTTATCTTCAAATCCAAGTTTCTTCTAGAATAAAATCTTCTTGTCTTCTGAATGATGATATCTTTCAAGTCACTCTCTATTCTGCACTTGTGATCTGATGAACTTTAGTAGTTCAAATGCTTGTGTACTTTCATGATCAGCCTCCAATCTCTTACTCAGCATCTTTAATAGCATTTCTTGACTTAGAGGATATTTCTTCTCTATCAGCATATGTATAGCAATCCCATTTTGCATCAGCAGAATATGAATACCACAAAAATCATATAAACTCAACGTATCAGATTTTATTCATGCTGATTCTTCCTTTTCATCTCTCCATCAGGCTCAAATAAAGTATGCAGATCTCCCCAAAGCATCAAATCAAATCCTTCTGGCCTTGAAGCACTATATGTTTCTTTGACTAGCCTGTATAAGTCCATAACATCTTGTCTATCAAAGTCTACAAGCATCTCACTTAAAACCTTATAGTTCTTGGAACTACCATCTCCTCTAAAGATTTGATAATACATAAAATTCTCTATCAGAACACAAGTCTTCCAATCCATAATTGGATATTTTATAGATAGAGATTCAACATCTTCTGCAAACTCTTCTTTTGGAACTATGTCTAAGTATCCCTTGAGATCTTCCTTCTTAGTTTCTTCTTCCATCTTTTGTCTCTTAACAGTACTTATTGTGTTTTTTCTTGGAAGTGATTTCTTTCTTTTTACTCCAGATTCTTTAGACACTTCTTTCATTTCCTTTTGTGTATCAACATCTTCTTCTTCAATCTTTTCAGGAGACTTTATCTTTTCACTTCCATGCTCTATAGGCTCAATGTGTTGGTTAAAATCCCAAACCTTTTCAAAATACCTAATCTCAATATAAGACATTCCCTTGAAATCACTAATCTTGTAGTTTCCTTGATTTTTCAAGTATTTAACCATATTCCTTCTTGCTTAGGAAACTGTCTTTGGTTTCATCTTCAGAGCATGATACCTTATGACCGAGGGGTCATTCCAATCTATCTTCTTAGTTGACTTGGCTTCAGACATAACTCTTTGCTCTTCCTCTTCATTCCATTGTCTAGCAATTTCTTCATCCCTTGCAATATGTGCCCTTTGATCTTCATCCATTTTGTTCTGCAAGTCTAATGGGCTTTCAGCAAAGCTCAACCTTTCTTGTTCAAGCTCTTTCTTAGACTTCTTCTTGGGCTCAGGCTCTGTCATTATTGCTTTTCCCTTGTCTTTTCTTGTCCTTTCCTCTTCACACCTTCTTCTGTAAGTAACAGTTCTTCCAGCAGTACTTATATTTTCCTCAGCAGTACTAATCATTGGAACTTCACTAGTAGTACCTTTTGTTGCTCCAGCAGTACTAACTTCAGAATTCCCTTTCTCACTGCTTCCTTGATCTTGAATGACTTCAGTGGGAGTCACTTCTTGAATAATAGGTTCAGTTTCAGTGCTTGCTTTCTCTTGAACCTCTGCATCAGATAATTTCATCCCCTGTTTGGAAGAATCATCTTCTTCATCCTCTGAAAGCACGACCCTTGCTTTCTGCCTTGCTTTCCTAGTCTTGACTTTAAACTCTAACTTCTTGATCTTGAGAATAAGCTTAGTGAAAGCAGAACTGTAAGTTTGCTTTGTCTTTTTCAAATCATCCTCCAAGACTCCAATTCTCTCTGATAGTTTGGTAACCAAAGTCATCAATTCATTTAGTTTCAAGCTACCCTCAGCACTTCCATGTGAGTGAATAGCATGGAGAGGTGAGTCATGGGGTGTAGGAATATGTTGTTCTGCTCTAGGTGATGGTTGGGTTGGTTGTGTTGGAGATGGGAATGATACAACAACAGTGGTATGATCAGGTGAGTGCTCTATTGAAGGTTCATGTGAGTGAAAAGGTGAAGGTTCAGGTGAGTGGGAAGGTAAGGATGTGATTCTTAAAGGTGAAGTGGAAGGTTTAGAAACATTTAGCATAGTAGGAAATAAATCAACTTCTTGGCCTGAATATCCCTTTGTAGGCCTCTTCATATTGTTAAAAACTTTGATGCTAAGAGAGGGTACAGGATATGTTCTTGAGTGTTGTTGAAGTTGTTTCCTCTGCATATCTAAGCATATTTGAATGAACCTAGGGTACATTAAAAACTTATGGGGGCTTGAAATATTGGACACCATATGCTCAAAAATCAACCTAGAAAAGTTAAATGTCCTATTGGTAGCTAAACAGATAACAGCAGTTGCAATGTTACTACTAAACTGCTCCCAAGCAGTCTTCTTTGGGCTAAGACAATGAAGAATAGTGTGGATAAGAAACCTCCATTGAGGTGAAAAAGCACCCTTTTGAAAAGTTAACTTATCTGAATCTGTGTGATATCCCATGAGTGCCAACTGTTCAAAAATCTCCGAGTTGGGTATAGAAGTAATACCATCATGATCATCCAACTTGAGATGCCTTCGTAAAGATGCTTCAGTGATAGTCTTTGAGTGACCATCAATGGTAGCAGTAATCTGGACTTCTCCATTATCATCAGTAGTAGCTTCAGCAGACCTCCAAAATTGTTTGATAAAAGAGATATAAACATCTGGCTTCTTTGTGAGTGCATAGCAAATGTGACTTCGATTTAGGAAATCGATGACTTGATGAAACCCTTCACTTCCTGTAGATTTCTCTAAAAACGCGACCATGTTGTGCTTGTCACAAAATTCCAAATTTGCCATGAATAAAAGTGTGAGTAATCGTGTGGGATATGATCGTTTATGAAAGAATGAATGCTGGAGAAAGTTAATTGAGATTATATAGAGAAAACGTAGAGATATGGTTTGACCGACTTAAAGAAATTTGAGTTTATCGTGATTAAATCAAACGTATATATAGAAAGATCACGAAAGTCCAATTAGTCAAACCCTATATCATAGGTATTTGGCGGAAATATCTCAACGACTCTATTAATTAATGAAAAATTCTGTTAGGGCTCAAACAGTACTAACGGTCATCCAACAGTACCAAATTTGGCCTAGCAGTACTAAAATAAGCCTAGCAGTATTAACTTCTCCACCAAAAGCAGTACAAACTCCAAACTTGTGCATCATTCAAAAAATAGCTTCACACAATCTCTCTTTCTGTTTTTAAGCTCACATTTTATCTCTCAATTCTTTTAACTCACTTTGCACTCTGTCTGTTTTTCACACATCTCTCTTTCTGTTTTTAAGCTCACCAATTCTCTCTATTCTTTTGGCTCACAAATTCACACAAAGTATAGTTTTTGGCAAACTACCAGCCATTAACGGATTTGAGTAGTCTTTACCAATAGCCGTTTGCTTTGGACTAGCCAATGCTTCATTGTAAAAACATGGTGCATTGATGACCATATAGTTTTGAGTAAACTATCAACTATTAACGGATTTGAGAAGTCTTTACCAATAGCCGTTTGCTTTGGACTAGCCAATTCTTGTTGTCTATAAGACATGGTGAACGGATGACCATTTGTTGTGTGGTGTTAAAACCAGCACTTTTACGAACAAACAACATTCCTCCCCCAAATAATGCATCATTGAGTAACCAATTTCACACTTCATTGCTTATCCTGAAAGAGTTAGCTCAAAACCAAGAAAAACATAATCTAACCATTTTTCTTGTTTAGCAGTACTAAATGTTTCTAACAGGATTAACAGTGAGACATAGAAATAACTAGCAGTACTAACTATAAGTAAGAGTTTTGACAAACAGTTTTAAATATAACTAGCAGTACTAATTATAACTAGCAGTATTAATTTACAAAGATTTAACAGTACTAACATTCAACAAACTTTACAAAAACAAACAAGAGATATAGGCATTAGGGATTTAGCATTCCAATACAGATGGGTTGGGGGGGGTTAGGCGAAGTACTGCGAAATCTACCAGCATCAAAACCTTTTGTAAGAAGATCAGCTACATTATGTTCAGTGTCAATCTTAACCATTTGAATCAACTTTTTAGCATTGCAGTCTCTTATAAAATGATGACTAATCTCTATATGTTTTGTTTTAGAATGTTGAACAGGATTTTCTATTATGCAGATAGTACTATTATTGTCAATATAAATAACAGTATTCATGAAATTATACCCATAGTCCAGCAGTTGGTTTTGTATCCAGAGAACCTGTCCACAATAACTTGCAGCAGCCACATATTCAGCCTTAGTTTTGAGAAGTGGCAACTAGCAGTTGTATTCTTAGCATTGCCAAGCGACAGCCAATTTCACACAAACTACAACCTCCATGGTTTGACTTCCTAACTTGTGTAGCTCCAGCATAGTCACTGACGCAGTATAAGCAACTAATTCCAATGGAAATCCTAGATACCAAATCCTAAAGATGGTTTTTCCTTTAAGGATATCTAAAGATTCTCTTAACAGCTCAGAGATGGGATGTCTTTGGAGAAACCTGGAACATATGCACATGCACATACTGCAACATGATAACTGGCCTGGATTGTAGTAAGTACACAAAGATCCTATCCATAGATCCTATAAAGAAGTTCATCACCTTCAGCAGCATCACCATCCTTGAACCAAAGTCTTTACCAAAGTCTGTTGGAGTAAAGGCAGACTTCACCACTGTGAAGATTTAAGACTTTACCTCAAATCTTATGGACAAGTTTATTCTTGTACTGATAAAAATATGCTTTCTTTTTCTGTTGGGACCTGAAACACCAAAAAGAATGTAAGTTCTCCATAGGAACCATTTGAAACTTATACCTTCAAAAGCTTCTCAAACTCAACACATAACACCTTCTTGTGTAGAACCAAAGATAAAGTCATCCACATATATTTTAACAAGCACGATATGTCCCTGGTTTCTCTTGATGAATAATGTTTTGGTCAACATTCCTCTTTGAAAACCATGCAACAAAAGATAATTGGCCAAAGTGTCATACCAAGCTCTGGGTGCTTGATGCAGGCCATATAATGCTTTCACTACCTTATAGACTTTATTAGGATGGTCAGGATCTTCAAAACCTAGAGGTTGACATACATATACCTCCTCTTCAATCTGACCATACAGGAAAGCACTTTTGACATCCATCTGGTAGACCATAAATCCCATATAAGAAGCATAAGCTAGGAACAGTCTAATGGCCTCAATTCTAGCCACAGGAGCAAAGACTTCATCATAGTCTATGCCCTCTTCTTGAGTATGTCCTTGAGCAACAAGTCTTGCTTTGTTTCTGATGACAATCCCCCTTTCATCTTTCTTGTTTCTGTATACCCACTTTGTACCAATTGCTCTATGACCTTTAGGTAAATCCACAAGAATCCAGACCTTTTGCAGTTTGAACTGAAGAAGTTCCTCCTGCATTGCTTCTACCCATGCTGGATCTCTAAGAGCTTGAGAAACTCTTTTTGGTTCTTCCTGAGAGAGGAAACAAACAAAAAGACATGTATGAAGATCCTGATGAGTCTTCCCTTCATATATAGCACTAAGAAATCCTTTTTCAGAGTAAGAAGTTTTCATCCTTCTTGTCTGAACAGATGACTGCACATCACCAATCACATGCTCAATTGGGTGATCTTTGTGAATTCTTGTGTGAGGAGTGGTAGGGACTTCATAAGATTGAGGAATGTTCCCCAATTCAATTTCTTGGTCCTCCACATGTGAGTCTTCAGATGCAGGACTAGGTCCTACCAAGTCTTCAGGAGTAGCAGTATTAACTTCAGGGAGAGCAGTACTAACTTCTCTACTACCAGTATTAATATCTGGTCTGGCAGTATTAACTTGTTGATCAGCAGTACCATTTTCCTTAAGACTGCTACCATCATGAGACTCTTCTGTAGCATCATCTTCATCATGTAACTCATCTTTATCTTCTATTTGAGCATCATCAACAATTTTTGGTGAAGCATCACCAAAATATGAAGCATCCTTCCAAATTGGCATTATTATGCAGTCTTGATCTTGTTGAGAAGATGGACTAGACTCAGAAACTCCTTGTATACCTGCAAAGTCATTAGAAAAAGTTCCTGCAACCACTGGTACATAATTCATTGATTGGGTTAGAGAATCAAGATCAAACAGCCACTTTGGACCATTTCCTTCTATCATAGGCTTATTCTCTGATACCACATGTTGAAACTAAAGATCGTTTAAGCTCAAGTTGTTTAGACCTTTATCTAGGATAATATCAATGTTCATAAGTTATAAAAACAAATCGGAATAAGAACAAAGATATTCAATAAGGTTTACCATTTATACGTTTCCATCAAGCCCCAATTCTAGACGATCAACTCTAGAACGGTTACAATCTAATAGGGATCAAAGATCCTTGGGGCTACACCAACTCTACTAGACGTCTACATCTTTAATACTTTGTGTACACATACTTTTCTGAATATAATGTTGTATACCCTAAAAGCTTTGCTACTTAAGGAATAACCAACAAAGAAACCTTCATCACTCTTTCCATCAAACTTGCCGAAATTATCTAAGGTATTGAGAATAGTAACATGACATCCAAAAGGTTTCATGAAGCCTATAGCTGGTTTAAACCTCTTAAGAGTTCATAAGGAGTCTTGTTATGAGGCTTGACTATTAAGACCCTATTCTGTACATAGCAAGCAGTAGAAACTGCTTCTGCCCAAAATGTGGTAGGTAACTTAGAGTCAGCTAACATTGTTCTAGCAGCCTCAATGAGTGTCCTATTCTTCCTTTCAGCTACACCATTTTGCTGAGGTGTCCTAGCTACACTATATTCTCTTTTAATACCTTTTTCCCTACAGAAATCATCCATCACTTTGTTTTTAAACTCTGTCCCATTATCACTTCTGATTATTTTTTTTTTTATGATTTATTTTTACTTTCTTATCCACTAGGTTTTCTATCTCTTTGATAAAGTTTTTAAGGATCTCACTTGTTTCATCCTTAGTTTTTAAAAAGAAAACCCATGAAAATCTACTATAATCATCAGTGACTACCAAGCAGTACTTTTTATGCATTAGACTACTAACAAAAGTTGGACCAAAGAGATCCATATGCATATTAAACTATGGCTTAGTAATGGTGATTAAATCCTTGGTCTTACTAGAGGCTCTGTGTTGCGTGCCTTTAAGTCAGGAACACACAGTGTTTTGGTCATTCTCAATCTTTTTAAGGCAAATTCTTTACAAATATTTTCTTTGAAGTTTATTTATATTCTTAAAATTTATTATATGACCAAGCCTTCTATGCCATAGCATTGATTCTTCAGATGTAGCCTTTGCAACTAGACAAGTTAAACCATCTTTAGGAACTATGTTTTTCATATCAAAACTGTACATGTTATCCTGTCTAGGAATTTTAAGAAGTATCTGATTTTTATCAGACAACTTAAAATTTAGAGATAGGACAAGACATTCAGAGTCGGTAAAAAGAACATAGTTCTTTTTGTCACACATTTGTAAGACACTAAAAAGGTTGAACTTTAACTCTTTGACAAAGTATACATCATCAAAATCAAGATTATCAGTTTTAAGAGTACCTTTGCCATTAATTCTTCCTCTATAGGCTCCTCCTCTAAAAGTAACATAACCTCCATCAAAATCTTTGAAGTCTGAAAGATGGGCTATGTTTCCAGTCATGTGCCTTGAGCATCCACTATTAACAAAGCCTTTATCATTTAGTTGTGAATTGCTCTGCACAAAAACTTATGAAGTTAGTTTTCTTTGGGGACCCAAGCCATTACTGACTTGGATCTGCCTCGTGCATCAATGTAATTATATTTGTTGAAAACCAGTGATGCACCATTGGGTTTGATGGGTCTCCAAACCCAACATGTTGAGGGCTTAACAGCATTAAACCCCCTTGCCCTGACAGTATTAACAGTTGATTTAAATGGTCTACCAGTATTAAACCTTTGATTAAAACACTTGTTTGTTAATGCTGTTCTCTTGTAAAAGGGCCTGTGAACAGTTGATTATGCTTGATTTTGAAAATGTGTCCTTGGTCTAGCATAATGAATTGTTGATTTGGGGTAAGCAGTATAAGAAGGCCTAACAGTATTAAAAGACCTAGCAGTACTAAAAGGTCTACCAGTGTTAACAGACCTAACAGTATTAACAGGCCTTGCAGTATTAACAGTTTTTAGGCCAGTCTTCATTAAGACTGCTCTTGGAGCCATATGTTTGTGTGCATTGGAATGAGAGGTTTTAGAATAGTAGTCATTATCCTTTTTGTTATTGCCACTTACTATTCTTTTCCTCTGTTGGTTAGGACAGCTGTATTGAATGTGATCAAAACTTCCACAGATAAAACATGCCTTGTTATTAAACACAAAGTTACATCCTAACTGATTGGATTTTTGACCATTCCAATTCCTTTGGTTTCCTCTAGGTCTTTGTGACCTGTACATCTCTGCATACCTAACTGACCTCCTAACTGGTTTTTCAGGTTTAACAAACTCTTTCTTAGTAGCAGTAGGTATAACAGTTTTCTTTTCAACCTTAGGGTTAGGCTCATCATCATCCTCATCATCTGACACCCAATCTTCAATAATTGGAGCATCATTATTCTCTCTAACTTTCTTAGGTTCTACTTCCCTAACATGATTAGCAGGATAGAAAAACTTTTCTTTCCAATCTTTGTCTACCTTAAGTGAAGACTTAACAGAGCTAGTTTCAGTATCAGTTATTTGATGTTGTTCCAAAGAGTCATCAGTATTCTCCTTAGAATTATCTGACTCTTTATCACAACCAATGGTAGGCTTTAAACTAGAATCCCTAGGACCATACTCATTTACCTCAGGTTCTTTGAATTCTTCAAGACCTGAATAAGATAAGTCTAAAGTTGTTGGTCTATTAAGAATCAAAGGATGAGGTGAGGGGACAGCATTATAACCAAAACCCTTTTTGCTCTTGTCAGTTATCTGACTTCCTAACAACTGTTCTAAGTCTTTTGCAGATTTATCAAATTTTGCAATCTTAAACTCAAACCCCTCCTTTTCTTGTTTAACCTTTTCAAGTTCAGCCCTAAGTAATCCCATCTGATATTCTTTGCTACCTACACTTCTTTTAAGTAAAGCAATTTCCTCAGAGAAAAGAACTTCATGTTCTCTATATTTAACAATTTGACCTTCTAAAGTTGCTAAACCTCTTTTGTATGTAGCTGCTTTAAAATCAGTATCACTTAATTTAACAAGCAAATCATCATACTGTTTCTTTAGAGCTTCATAGTTTTTCAGACAGGTTTTTGAACAAGTTTTTACCTCAGGGTCTGAAGAAGCCATAGGAGCCATCTCTTCCTTGTGAGTAAATGATTCTTCTTGATAGTTTCTTCTAGATCAAAGTTTCAGAACACAAGCTCTGATACCACTTGTTGATCCCAATCCTTGATCGATTCTTTACCTTGTAAAGAGTATGTTACCTTGGATAAATCCAAAATAACAATAGTAGAAACTTTGTGTGTATATCAAAGAGTATGCGGAATCTACTCTTTAATACTCTAGAAGATATATCAATGAAACAGTACTAGACAAAGAACAATGAACAAAACACAAACTGCTTCAATATTATTAATGATAATACGAGTACTCTTGATTAGTACTAGGGTTACAAACCTTGAAGCTATATCTTATTTCTCTAAGATGTATCTCTATCTCTTAAGCATATATAAAACCTTAACCTAGGATCTCCTTTTATACACCACAAGGAGTCCTTTACAAGATAACTACCAAACTTTTAGGATCAATTACAATCATAATCATTTACAAATCTTCCTAAAATATAAAAGATATACATTCCATATTTATCTCTTTGTATCCTTATCTCCAAGTCATCAGCTTTGACCATCAGCAGTATTAATCTTTCTTTTAGCAGTATTAACTAACACTGGCAGTACTAAGTTTGTACTGGCAGTACTAACTCCATTAGTACTGTTAGTTATACATTGGCAGTATTAACTCTTGATGAAGATTTATTCCCAACAGTTGATGCTTCCACCAAGATCGGCCAAGGCTAAGCATTTATCCATCTCCGTAAAATCACACGGTATAAGAAATCTACCGGGGTCTCTAAGTTTTTTAGGAAACTTTTTGAGGATAACCGCCGAGCAATTTTCATTCACCGACGTCTTGATTAAGTCACTTATCTTATCTTTTTTATTAAGGAGCTTCCTATACATTGGTGCAAATTTTGGCATGTGTAGGAGAGCATCCGCGAAGCTTGGCTCAAAGTGAAGATTCTAAAAAATCTCCATAAATTTCAAAGCTAAAAGATCGTCTTTTTCACGGAGCTTCTCCTTGTTAATCCTTGAAGGATAAGGTATGGTCGGTTTAGCCTTTGGAGTAACAACGGCTCATCAGTTTGAGTTTGAGTTTGGGCCACCGGAGGTTGGATGTTTTCGGTGTTCGGTTGCACCGTATCCTTTGTCACCTCAGGTTCGTGTTCCACCACCTTAGGAAGAGAAGAAGGCGGAAGTGGAACTTGGGGCCCATCATAAGAAACACCACTTCGGGTAAAGATTGCTTTCAAGTCACTTCTCGGGTTAGCAACGGTGTTGCTAGGAAGATAACCTGAGCCCGAAGTAGACGCGGTATTGGTATTCATGAATTTTGTAAGCATGTCCGTTAAATTGGTCATTTGGTTTTGCATATTTTTCATAACTGCATCATTAGCTTTGATGTAGATTTGAAAGTCATCCTTTGACACACCTTGTGTTTGAGGAGCCGGAGCTTGGTAAGCCGGGGGTTGATAAATTGAACTTTGGTTGTAATTATTTCCCCGGTTTTGATTGTAACGGTTTTGATTATTTCTTTGATTGTTTTGATTGTTTTGAACGAGAGGAAAACCAGGAGGTCAAATTTGATTTGCAATCATCGGGTGACGGTAACCGGTATTTCCTTAGTTGTAGTTAATCGGGGCGGCTTATGAAACGTGTTCTTGAATATTGTCACGATAAATGTTGTCATCGGTGGTGGGACAATTATGGTAAGAATGAGCACTACCGCAAGTTACACAACTTTCCTCGACCTCTTTTACGGTAGAGGGAGCTTGGGTTTGGTTTTTCTTATTGAGAAGCAAGGCTTTCACCATATCTTTAAGTTCGGAAACATCGGGTGAAACACCGAGGGTAGAAGAGCTCGTGCTCACTTTGGCAATAATCGCTTTGCTTTGTGAATAACGAACTTTGGATTTGCTCTTGATGATGGCTAAGCAATATCGAGGCATTTTGTCCAAAAAATTACCACCCGCGGCGGAATTCAACGAATCTTGATCATTAAAGTTCAAAGCAAAGCAATGTTAGAAAGTATGAGTTTATGTAATTCTGAGAAACCAATGATGAGGGCATGGCATGAAGGAGATCCTTGAATCGTCCCAGCACACTAAAATATTCATCAATATCATGAGGACCCCCACAGTTCTCACAACAAAGAAATTGTTGTGGAAAACTTGGTGAAGTTTGTGGAAAATCATCAAAGTTTTGATTGAAACACGGGTCCTGATTGTAGACAAACGGGACTTGAGGTGGACAATCGTAACCATAATGAGCATCGTTCCCACATAACTCACAAGAATACGTCTGGTACTGGGGTTGTGGAGGGTAGTCGGAAAGATTTTGAGAATCATCGAAAGAATTCGGATTTGGATCATAAGCGAATGAATTTCCAGCTCTCGAAGCGCAAAATGAACAAAATCCACCGTTTAACGGGCCTTCACACCCGCAACAAGTGACTGGCTTTCCATCTCCATAAGTGCAATTTAAACAAATTCCATTTATAAGATTAACACCACACTGCTGGCACGTACATAGATAACAATAAAAGCCATCACATGGTTGTCCACACCCCACACACTCACGTTGGTTATACGAAGACATGTCGAAGAATTAAACGGATAAGAGGGTAAAGAAGATAAGAATTAAATGAATAAGAGGATAGAGAAGATTATTTATAGCAAAATACATAAGAAAGAAAAATATTTTTGGTAACCGATAATCGAACAAGTGTACGGTAGCTCTTTAGAAAACGCACAAAGAAGCGGAGGAGCGGGTAAGCGCGAAGCTATTAAAAACCTTCTCCTTTCGGGTCGAAGTTCGTAGGATCGACCCTCCTTATACCTCTCTTATAGTTTGTAATCTAAAGGTGAGCCGAAATCACAAGTGACACAACGGTTGATTTTGTTGTTTTTTCAATTTTTTTGGTATTTTTGATTACTTGAAAATATTCACAAAACAAAGCGATAACTTCACGGGGAAGGGTCTTCAAACACTAATCTTCAAACGAAACACGATAATCGTTTCACAACCTCCCCGGCAACGGCGCCAAAAATTGACTTCAAGATTTCTTACTATATATATAATATAAATATATAATAAGGATAATCAAAAATATCAATAATAAGAATTCCAAGAGTCTTTTAAGAAGGATATTTACTTTTAACCAAAGCAAAACCCTAAAATACCTTCCCGGGTCGTTTCTCGACGAGGTGCGAATTTGAAAATCGAGAATCGGTTTGTGGAACAATGCTTGAATATCACAAATTGGATTTGGTTTTCTATTTCTACAATTAAAATGCAAAAACAAGTAAAGGCGCGTTAAAAACGAAAGCAATTAAAGATTTAAACCTAAAAACGATAACGGGAATCAAAACTCGTTCTTTAAAAACCTAAATTCTCAAATTTTAACCCTACAAATGACAAATTTAATTTTTATAAATCCT
>BQNB010056899.1:3768-38459 GCA_026074375.1 Tanacetum coccineum
TAATTCTATGAATGATGTGAAATTCCGTGCTACATCTAAGAAGAGTAAATCTAAGAAGAGAAAATCTAAGAAAGATATTTGGAAACCAACAGGAAAAGTGTTCACTAAGATAGGATATATTTGGAGACCTACTGGTCGGACCTTCACTATTATTGGAAATACGTGCCCTTTAACTAGGATTACCACTACTAATGAAGTGCTTTCTAGGAAACCAATAGTTCTAGAATCTGAATCACCCAAACCTATGGTTAAATTGGTACACTCAAGGAAACCTAGGAAGAATAAGAATACTAAGTCCGTTAGCAAAACTAAGTTTATTAAACCAATGTCTGCTAACAAACAGGAACCCAGTAAATCCTAGGGATCTACAAAAACTAATATTCCATATACTTCTCTTAATGAATGCTGATTTTCCAAATCGTCCTCTAGTATTTGGACTCCGGTTGCTCGAACACATGACCAAAGATTGCTCTCAGCTCACCAATTTCATCAGTAAATTCTTAGGTACAGTCAAATTCGGAAATGATCAAGTTACAAAGATAATGGGTTATGGAGACTATCAGATTGGGAATGTTACTATTTTAAGGGTTTATTACGTTGAAGGACTTGGGCATAATCTATTTTCTGTGGGACAATTCTGTGATTCCAATCTCGAAGTGGCTTTTCGTCAACACACATGCTTCATTCGCAATCTCGCAGATTTGTCTATATTTATAGGCGTCTAAAACCAAGTCTTGGTTATGGCATCGTCGTCTATCTCACTTGAACTTTGGTGCTATTAATCATCTTGCAAGACATGGACTTGTCCGAGGTCTCCCTAAGCTCAAGTTTGAAAAGGATCACTTATGTTCTGCATGTGCATTAGGCAAAAGTTCAAAGAAACCCCACAAACCCAAATCTGAGGACACCAATCAAGAAAAACTCTATCTGTTGCATATGGATCTGTGTGGGCCAATGCGTGTCGCGAGTGTCAATGGAAAGAAGTACATCCTCATTATTGTCGACGACTACTCTCGATTTACATGGGTAAAATGTTTGCGATCAAAAGATAAGGCTCCAGTTTTTATTATCAATTTTTTGAAGATGATCCAAGTACAGCTTAAGGAAACCGTTCGTCGCATCAGAACTGATAATGGAACTGAGTTTGTTAATCAGACATTGTGTGAATATTATGAGAAGGTTGGCATCTCTTATGAAACATCAGTGGCACGATCTCCACGGAAAAACGGTGTTGTTGAAAGACGAAATCGTACGCTAATTGAAGCAGCCCGCACTATGTTAATTTATGCAAAAGCTCCTTTATTTCTATGGGCCGAAGCGGTTGCCACAGCCTGTTATACCCAAAATTGTTCCATGATACGTCGTCGTCACGGTAAAACACCATACGAGCTTTTACACGACAAACCTCCCGATCTATCGTATCTTCATGTGTTTGGTGCACTCTGCTACCCAACGAATGATAGCGAGAATTTGGGCAAGTTACAACCGAAGGCTGGCATTGGTATTTTCATTGGCTATGCACCCACGAAGAAAGCATTCCGAATTTACAATAGATGTACCAGTCGATATTTGATATCCAGTTCATGTTGTCTTTGTTGAGCTGGCTGCGATGGCTTCTGAACACAGCAGTTCTGGTCCGCCAACTTCATGAAAGACTTACTGTAAAACTTAGTTCAGGAATCGTGACGAAAACCCTCCTTCTTCAACCCCATTTGTACCACCTTCATGATTGTTGGGATTTGTTATTTATAACCAAGTTTGACGAGTCACTTAATACCACTAACCCTATGTTGAATTTTAAAGCACCAGAAGTCATTTGATCCTATTCATGAAGTTTGTTGCACGTGAATATGCTGTATCAACTGGTCCACTTCCTACAAAGTACAGTTGATCACAGGATGCACCATCAACAAAGTACTCTTCATACAAAACTAGAAAACTCATACTCCTTTTCTTTCTATGATGTTGAAGTGATATTATATGACTTAATGTCGCTCATATGGGTAATGATCCATTAACTTTGGTACTTCCATTCCAGAAGTTTCTTTTAATCCATCCTCTATATCGGATGTTATTCTTTCAATTGTGCCTCTCGAGCACCCCATGTTTCTGAAAAAAATTAAGCAACATGGGACTTAAGGTCACACTTGGTGAAATAATCGTTGCTCTCGAAAGACCAGTTTAACATGATAAATAAAACTTTACAACTCCATGGAACAAGCCTTATTATGCTTCTATGATGCACTTTCTCACACTCTGGTCGAACCTAAGAACTACAATGCGCATTATCTTATGCATGGTGGATTGATGAACTATGCAAGAGGAACTTCATGAATTTGAACTTTTGGATGTTTGGGTACTGTTCATACTCATGATTAAGCTATTTGTCATAAATCTTAAGTGGTCTTAAGGTTAAGCTTGATGTGTTAGGTGGGTTTCTGTAAAACAAGGCTTGGTTGGTCGCTCGTGGTTAGAGACCAAGAGGCTGGGAATTGTTTTGAAGAGTCCTTTGCTCCCGGTTGCAAGATTAGATGCTATATGAATTTTTCTTGCGTTTGAAGACTCATATGGAATATGGTCGTCTTACAAAAGGATGTGAGACTGCATTCTTGAATGGTTAATTTGCGGAAGAGTTTATGTTAGCAACCAGGTAGGATTTGTGGATCCAGACAAACCTAAACTACGTGTACAGCTTAAGGAAAGCTCTTTATGGTTGATATACAAGATCCACACGCGTGGTATGATATGTTGTCTTCATTCCTGATACTCCATTGACTTATTAAAGGGCTCAAGTAGATCCTTCTATGTTCCATCTGTACAAGAAGGCAAGGAACTTTAATGAGTTAAGATCTTTGTCGTGATATTATCTTGCTGCATCTACTCCTGAATTTGTGATTATTGCTAAAATAATGTGTTCAATTTTTCAAGATGTCGTTGATCGGAAAATCTCATTTTTCTTTGGTCTACTATTTCTTAATAGTCCAGAGGCCATCTTCATAAAAACACTCTAATTAAGTATCTTGAATATATAAAGGAAATATGGCTTTGAATCTTTGTGAGTCCCAGTAGATTACTATGTTAGGATTGGCTTGTTTTCCTATTTAGTAATGACTGTACATATAGTTAGTAATGATAGTTTATTAGTTCCAAATGTACAAAATGTAAGTACTGAGCAGTTAGTATCGTACGTTAGTAGAAACTGTTAAGTACCGTTTAATAGATTTGTATGAGATATCTTAGGAAAGATATGTATGCGTTTGTGTATGCCTGTTTTCTGTTTAGGGATTTATCCTTTGTTTATTTAAAAAGGATTCTCTTGGCATAGTTAGACTTACGACCTCAAGATATCTCATTGCAAATTCATATCTAATAGTTAGTAATATGTAATCGTTCAATGCAGTTAATAGAAGTTATTATTTTAGTTCTTAATTGTTCTTTTTTAGTACTTGTGTTAAGATTCCGCATTAACTCATATTATTTTTATTCAGTGTTTCTATATAGTCAACTTGTACTTTTTAATCTCTTGGCTATCATCCTTAATAGGCTGCAGAGATCTTTCCTAGGGACTCACAAGTAGTATCAGGCCTGTGAGAATCTCTGAAGAAGTGAGCAATTCTAATTACAAGTTACTATCATTCTTTTTCATAAACTAAACATGTCTGAATCACAAGATGATATTCCAACCCGCCAAACACCACATCCAACCATCATCATCACAAATCACCAAACCCAACTAAATCCTCATAATAGTCAAATCAACCATCAAAGTGCCTATTATCAATATAGGGAGAAAGATTACTATATGGGCTATGAAGATGGAAGACTATTTGGCCCATACAGGACTATCTATATGGGAGTTATAACAATTTGGGAATGGTCCTGTATCAATCTCTACTGTTACTTCAGGAAAATTAAGGTTTTGCCATCCTAGAAACTGCAGAAGAGATTGAAGCCAGAGTAAGAGAGAGTAAAGCAAAGGACCACCTTGCTTATGGCCCTGCAAGAAGATAATCTTGCCAAGTTTACATATGATGTTGATGAAAAAGAGATGTGGGTATGCATCAAATATAGATTTGGTGGTAATGACTGTATCCATGAATATGCAGATAGTATATCTTGAAGCAAACAGTTTGAGGATTCTCGATATCAACAACTGTAATGGGCTTAACAAAGGATATGAAAGGTTTCCATAAGTCTCACATGAGTCAGTTAGAGATTATGGTGAAGGTGTATTACTGAGGATGCTAATCAAAATTCCTAAGATTTCTTCCTTCTACCTGGTCACAACGGTTTCATAATTTGAGAACCAAACCAGGGTGGTCATGTCTAGTTTTTGATGATTTTTATTAATATAATCTAAAGTCTTTAATAGTGATATAAAAGGATCTAACTGCATCATCCTCAAGCCATCAAAAATATTGCTTTGTCTCTGAGAACTCTAGCTGTACTAATGAAGTTAGTATAGCATTATTGTGTTCCCATTCTTATGGTCAAACTCAAAGTATGAACCAAACTTCATCTACTATTTAACTTGATAATCAATCAAGTTGCTCCTCAATGGATCTTGAGGGTGGAAAAAAGATTGATTGAATTGACTACCTGAAGAATATTGTCTTGAAGTGGCAAGTGGCTTGTTCTCAAAGAGAACTGAAAAAGTTTTACAAGAGTTCGTTGTAAGCTCAATTTGATTGCATAAGAACCTTTTGGTTTTGATAAAACAAAGTGGAAATGCTACAATTGCCAAAAACTGGGCATTTTATGCTAGAGAGTGTAGGTATCAAAGGATCTCAAAGATCACAGGTGGTTGTGCATGGAATGCTGGAAAACAAGGATAGGAGCAGACTGTACAGAAGGGAGGATTCTAAAGCATTGGTGACATATTGATGGAGGTAGGTGTAGTTTGGACAAAATCCATGATCTGAAGATGATAGTTTATGCTTTGATGGCTTGCAACAGCTCAGACTCAGACATCAAAGGTAATTTCTTGTTCAAATAAGTGTATAGGGTATTTTTGTAATATTAAAATACTGTATGATGCTCAAAGGAAAATCTTTGTGATGCAAAGCATAGAAATAAAATGCTGTTTCTCAAAGGCGTCTTAAGAAAGTTGAAGAAAAGTTAGTTGCTCATCAACAAGGACAACTGTTGGTATGAACAAAAGATAAAGTTTATGCAAAATAGGATTTAGATGATAAAACAGAGTTCATCACATAACAATAAGAAAATTATTAGCAGAAGCTCAAAAAGAAAAAGAAGATTTAAAGGTATGTAGAAAAATGGCAATAATTCTTCTTAAAAATATTAGTAAACTGCTAAATAACCCAAATGAGTGCTATTGATAAGTTTGGGGGACTTTGGGTTGGGGATACACTGATATGATGGTATTTTTGTGTTATGAATATGAAGTAGTTGCTGTGTGTCTTTATGAATTTAAAGAGGGAGGGGTTGAGATAGAAAAACTTCTGTGTATGATAGGTTTGTTACTGCAGAGGGATTGCATCATTGTAACCACAACCAATTGAACAGGGAATTATTGCCCTATGGACTGATTTGAAGTAGATTTCTTCACTATTTAACCTTTTGGTCCCATAACAGAACAACCTAGTGTATTGAATCCCTATCAAGTGAATTTGATTCATGTGAATCTACATGAGTAAGTTACCTCTGAATTAGTGTCTGACTAGTTGTCAATGAATCTATGTAGATTGTCATCCTAAGGTTGGACTGATGCTCCTATCATTGGAGGTTTTGCATCAGATTGGTGAAGATGGGAGTGTGTGTCTTTACAATCACAATACATCAAGAAACACCTAGTTTTGCTAACATATACACAGTAAAAACTCCTAGGGAAAATGTTAAGAGTCAGTTCACACATAGTCAAAAACCTAAAGTTGACAAGAAAGATTTGGGGTATGGGTTTGCTGTAAGAGCATGTTTTGTATGTGGTAGTTTTATCATTTATTAAGAGATTGTGATTTCCTGAGAAGATGGATGGCAAGAAAAGCTAATCTTAACAATGTTGTTGGAATAATGTGAAAAGAGTAATTAGCAAAAACCAATTTGTGCCTTCTGAAGTTCTAACTAGGAACTGGTAATAATTACAGTTAATATCCTAGAGCATAGCTGAATACTTATAAAATTTTTTAGTACTGCTAGGCAAAGTTTTTTTCTGATAGAACAGTATCTAAACTTATTAAATGCTTGAAAGTTTTATACTGTTAAGCACATTGTGAAATAGTGGTTAGACCTGCAATTGTTTTTCACAAAAACTAATTCCCTAATTCATTCTAGACCTTTACAAAAGGAAACAGTACTTAGACAAAATATTTTCAAATCAAAAACTTAGTACCTGCTAAGGTAAATGCAGTTAGTATGTTGGGGAATAAAGGGAAACTGTGTAGCCCTCAGCATGTGGGTAATTGAGACCACCAAGATATAACTGGCACATTTTATCCATACTACAATGGTGGATCCAATCTTAGAAATTGTTGCTCACTTTCATAGAACAATATGCGACTCAAAGCCCAAAACAGGCTTGGGTACACTAAGAGATCATAATATCGTTCTTTTAATGTGCAGGAATATCTACATAGAGCTCTAAAGAATAAAAGGAATGTTGATGTGGATGACTTCAAGGAACATGACTGGGTACAAGGCCTACCTTGCTGAATTTCAAGACTTTAATGGTGGCCCTGTTGCTTTTGGAGGTAGTAAAGGTTATATAACTGGTAAAGGTAAAATTAAAACTGGTAAGTTAGATTTGAGGATGATTAAATTTTTTTTCCTGTGTTTGTGAAAGGTAATCAGCATTTCAATCTTTTTTCTGTGTGACAAAAAGAACAAGGTTCTGTTTACTGACTCTGAATGTCTTGTTTTGTCTCCTGAATTTAAGTTACCTGATAAAAATCAAGTACTACTTAAAATCCCCAGACAAAACATTATGTAAGCTTAAATTTAGAGAAAACATTGTTCCTTCAGGTGGATTGTGTTTTATTGAAAGTTACAACTGATGAATTAACAAATGGCATCAGAGGTTGGTCATTTTTATTTCATTTAATCTAAACAAAATTGTAAAGGGAACCTTGTAAGAGGTTGACTTCCAGCTTTTTCACCAAATGACCACAACTTGTGTTGCTTGTCAGAAAGGAAGCAACACATGGCATCCTGTAATGCAAACAGTATGCTCTATTAGCCAACTCCTTACAAACTTCTTATATGGATTGTTTGTACCTACATCTTAAGGGAGTTTAAACCATAAGACCTATTGCCTAGTTATCACTGATGATTTTAGCAGGTTTAGTTGGGTTTTTTTCTTAAGAACTAGATGTGTGAAACTAGTGCAATCCTTAAGGACTTTATAAGACAGATTAGAGAACAATTGAATCTAAAGAGGTTAAAACCATTAGAAGTTTAACTGTACAGAATTTATGAACAGAGATGTTATTGAATTATGTGGGAAAAGGGATCAAGGGGAATACAGTAATGCCAGATACTCACACCTAAAAATATGGAGTTGATGAGAGAAAGAATAGGACCATATTGAGGTGCTAGGACCATGACTTGCTGATTCCTTCTTACCTAACATATTTTTGGGCTGAAGCATTTGTACTGTTTGTTATGTTCTAATTTGGGTATTAGTACATGACTAATATTAAGAACCTTATGATCTGTTTAACTGGTAACGATACCAATGATAAGTTATATATGACCTTTTGGGTTTTGTACAATCTTGAATACATGACCAACCTGGGAAAGTTTGCTGCGAAAATTTGCTGTAGGGTCTTTTAGTTGTGGTATTCTATACAAAGCAAGGCTTTTAGAGTATACTATTTAGAAACCAAAAGAGTGAAGAAAACCTACACTCACCTTCTTAGAAAACAAACCAAATGTAGCGTAAAAGGACAAACTTGGCTTTTTGATCTTGATTATTTAAATGATTCTATGAATTATCATCCTGTTAGTTCAGAGTATAAAGATAACCTTCATGCATGTCACAAGAAACTAACCAAATGCAGGTACTGAAGAGTTTATTGATGCAGGGGATTCTGACACAGAAAGATGAATCTGCTCAAGAATGTTTTGTATGCCTTATGGCCTTCTTATTCTTCAACATTCATCTATAGCATTAATCAACAAGATGATAAAATGGGTCCAAGAGAGGAAGAACAAGTCTTTATGGATGACCTTGAAAGACTTAAGAGGCAAGAAAAGGAGGCTAATGAGGAAGCTAAAGCTCTCAGGAAGAAGTTTGAACAAGAAACTGAGAATTTGGTCATACAAGAAGGAGCTGCTAAGCCTAGCAGTACTAACATTTTTAGTACTGTTAGCACACCAGCTAAAGCTAGCAGTACTAACTTTGTTAATATTATTAGCATACCAGTTAGTACTGCCAGTCCTCATGAGGGACTATCTCTTGCTGATCCAACAAATCCTGAAGAAGATGATTCAAAAATACCTCCACTTAAGGATATTTATCAAAATTCCACTGATGGTATCTTCACTACTTCATCTTATGATGATGAGGGTACAGTGGCTGACTTCACAAACTTAGAAACTGTTGTGAATGTTAGTCCTATTCCCACATCAAGGATTCATTCCTCTCATCCTTCAGCACTTATTCTAGGAGATCCAACCTCAGTAGTTTAAACAAGAAGCAAAGTAAATACAATTTCTGGAGCTCATGCTTTTGTTAGCTAAAGCAAAAGAGAACTAATCATAAGGACTTCCATCATTGTTTATTTGCTTGTTTCCTGTCTCAACATGAACCCAAGAATATTTTAGAAGCTCTTGAAGATGAAATTTGGGTTGATGCAATGCAAGAAGAATTGCTGTAGTTTAAGATACAGAAAGTTTGGGTCTTAGTAGATTTGCCTTACGGGAAGAAGGCTATCGGTATAAAGTGGGTTTATCAAAATAAGAAGGATGAAAGAGGAGTTGTTGTTAGAAACAAAGCAAGGTTAGTTGCTCAGGGACATATGCAAGAGGAAGGGATAGACTATGATGAGGTTTTTGCTCCTGTGGCCAGGCTTGAAGCCATAAGGATCTTTTTGGCCTTTGCCTCATACATGGGTTTTATAGTCTATCAAATGGATGTGAAAAGTGCCTTCCTTTATGGAAAAATAGATGAGGAGGTATATGTGTCTCAACCACCAGGTTTTCTAGATCCTAAGTATCCTCAGAAAGTCTACAAAGTGGTAAAAGCTCTGTATGGGTTACATCAAGCTCCCAGAGCCTGGTATGCTACTTTATCCACTTTCTTGTTGAAGAATGGATACAGAAGAGGAACAATTGACAAAACTCTCTTCCTAAAGAAGGACAAACATGATATCATACTAGTTCAAGTCTATGTGGATGATATCATCTTTGGGTCCACAAAGAAATCTTGGTGTGATGAGTTTGAGGCATTAATGAAGAGTCGATTTCAGATGAGTTCAATGGGAGAGCTCACTTTCTTTCTTGGATTACAAGTCAAACAGAAAGCAGATGGTATCTTTATTAGTCAGGATAAGTATGTTGCAGAAATCCTAAAGAAGTTTGACTTTGCAAATGTTAAGACTGCTAGTACACCTATTGAGACTCAGAAGCCTTTAGTCAAGGATGAGGAAGCCAGTGATGTGGATGTCCATCTCTATAGGTCCATGATTGGCTCTTTAATGTACTTGACTGCCTTAGGTGGATATTATGTTTGCAGTTTGTGCTTGTTGCTGGTTTTAGGTCACTCAAAGTCTTCCCATTCTAAGTGCTGTCAAGAGATTTTTAGGTATCTCTAAAGGAAAACCCATAACTGGTCTTTGGTTATCCTAGAGTGTCTTCATTTGGACTGGAATCCACTCAGATAGTGACTATGCTGGAGCCAATCTTGACAGGAAATCCACAACAGGTGGTTGTCAATTTCTTGGCAGGAGACTCATTTCTTGGCAATGCAAAATGCTACTAATGTGCTACTTCTACTAAGAGTGAATATGTTGCTGCTGCAAGCTGCTGTGGCCAAGTTTTGTGGATTCAAAATCAAATGTTAGACTATGGGTTCAACTTTATGAACAGAAAGATCTACATTGATAATGAAAGCACCATTTGCATTGTAAAGAATCCAGTTTATCATTCCAAACAAGCAACATATTACTATTAGGCACCACTTATATAAGTGATGCTTATGGAAAAGAAACTAATTCATGTGCTTAAAATCCTACTTGATGACAATGTAGCTTATTATTACTAACCAAGGCATTTGATGTTAGCAGGTTTCAGTTCTTGGTTGTTACTATTGGGATGATCAATCCATAAGCTGCATTGGTTAAAGGGAGGCAATATGCTGTGTTGTATAGTTTGTATAAAGAAACATGTTAACCATAGGTGATGCATTTCCAGAGGTTTGATAGAATTTAGAGAGTCATTGAGAAGAGTCACTGATGGTACTGAAGCACTCCTGATACCTACATTGTTCATTCTTTGGTTGGACAAAGTTAGTACCGACAGTGCAAAGTTAGTACCGCTGGGCAAAGTTTGTACCGCTCTAGAGAAGTTGAAGAAAAATACCGCCAAGGGTACAAAGTGTAAATTGAAACGATTTCCTTGAAATTAGGTCTCCTAAACCTATATAAACCCATTTCAATTGCACAGTTCCTTACGCAATCTCTCTCAAATACATTCGTATCTACAAGCCCTAATATCTCTCTTAACGACGATCACTCTTTCGACCACAATGGCTGTTCTTGATTCATGTCCTAAGCACAACATGGTCGCGTATCTGGAGAAGTCTGAAGGGAATGCAGAGTTTCACGAGATCATTGATTTTCTTAAGCGCAGTTCCATTCATCATGCTCTCACTGTAAGTCCTGTTGTTTCTACTACATTTGTTGAACAGTTTTGGACGTCTGCTAAGTCCAAAATAATCAACAATGTTAGGCACATTACTGCCAAAGTAGCTGGCAAGTCTGTGTCTATCTCTGAGGCATCAATAAGAAGTGATCTTCTTTTTGATGATGCTGATGGGATAGACTCATTACCTAATCAGGCTATATTTGATGCTATACAGCTTATGGGGTATGAGGGGGATTTAACAGTGCTCACATTTAATAAGGCTTTGTTTTCACCCCAATGGAGGTTTTTATTTCATACTATAAATCATTGTCTTAGTTCAAAAAGCACCTCTTGGGATCAAATTCCTACTAATATTGCCACTGCTGTCATTTGTTTAACATCTAATCAGAAGATAATTTTCTAAATTAATTTTTGTTGGTTTGCTTAGACATTTAGATGCTAAAAAAAGTTTGTAATGTACCACGTTTTTAGTTCTATACTTTTTAGATAAACAAACTAGCTATGTGTCTGTACTTTAGTCATTTTCCTGTAAATACTTTAACTAGTAAAGTCTTTTCTTTCATGGTTAAGAAGGGTAAGCATTTCTCAGGGAAAGTCACCCCTTTGTTTGCTACTATGTTGGTACAACCAACTCAGGATGAGGGTGCTCCTTCAGAAAGACCATCTGAAGCACAACCTACACCCTCTCCTGCTCCCAAATTGTTGAAGTACCTCAGAGCCACAGGACTGACTCATCTCCTGCTACACTTGTGAAGTACCTATTGAGCCGCAGTAATGACACATCTCCTGCTCCATCTAGAGAGGTACCTATTGAGCAACAGACTGACCTATCCCCAAGACCTTCACCCACTCCTATTATTCCTGATTCTATCCCAGAAACTTCTGGTGGGAATCTTAGAGGTCATTCATCCAGTCTTAATCCCTTTTCAGGGAATGTGGGTGAACTTGTATCCCAAATGTGTCTATGATTCTTTGTCTCTCTTTATGTGCACAGGTTTCAGATCAAGCCAAGGGAAATACAAACACTTGACAGGCTCAGTATCACAAAGCTCAGAAAGCAAGTAAACATGTCATTCAAACACCATAGAGAGGTGAAAAGTGTCTCATTGAAGCAAAGATTGACAAGAAAGAAACAAAGAGTGTCCAAAGAGTCTGTATCCAAACAAGGGAGGAAGTTTGCTAAAGGTGAATCATCAGTTCAAAGAGATCCTCTATTTGATGAGCTTCCTGAAGATACAGT
Source organism: Tanacetum coccineum (assembly GCA_026074375.1). Classification (NCBI taxonomy): domain Eukaryota; kingdom Viridiplantae; phylum Streptophyta; class Magnoliopsida; order Asterales; family Asteraceae; genus Tanacetum; species Tanacetum coccineum. The sequence continues at coordinate 15,830 of BQNB010056899.1, forward strand.
GGATCATATGGAAACAGGGAATCCTCAGGATATGGGGAGGACAAGAGAAATAGTGGATGAAGACAAGGAGACTGATGAGAATATACTTAGTACTGAAGATGTACTTAGTACTGACAAGGAGGCAGTTAGTACCGACAAGGAGATAAGTTAGTACTGACAACAATAGTTAGTACTGACGGTTCACAAAGTTAGTACCTGAACAGCAAAGAGAAGGTACTGAGAGCAAAATGAAAGTACTAATTGGCTAAGAAAAAGGTACTGAAGATCATACTAAAGAAGGAAGTGCTACTCAAGTCACTCAAACACCTACTTCTATAATATTTGAGATGATGAAACAATAGCTAAGGTTCTTCTCACATGAGTCAGCCTAAAGCCGTTTTAGAGAAAGGAGAAAGGTGTATGAGTTGAAGGATATTGAAAGAACTGAAAGACCTAAACCTACCTCTACAAGATACTTCTGACATTAAAGCCTCTTCAAAAATTGATCAAAAGACAAAGAAAGAAGAACATTAAACAGAGTGAATTGAAGTGGAAAATAAAATTAATATTATTTTTTGATGTATTACTGAAGCTGCACAGAGTTTAACAGCTTGAAAGGTGATGAAGAGATGGTAGGATAGTACAAGAAGAGTGGGAAGGTGAAGAGTGAAAGAAACAAAATGCAGGTTGAAGAAAAGATACCAATGAAGCTCTCATAAGAAATTTTGATGATATAAAGGCAAGGATTGAGGCAGATAGACTTCTTGTTGAAAAGATTTAAGAACAAGAAAGAGAGCAATTTACAAATAGAGAACATGGAGCATGTTATTCATGACACAATTGATGCTAAAAGGAAAATTCCTTGCTTCAACAGAGATCAGAGGCTATCAGGAACAGACCACAAACTAGAATCAATTGGAGAAAATCAAATGATGACCTACTTGAAGCATGTAGGAAACTTCAAGCATGCTGAATTGAAAATCAAGAAGTTTGAGGAAGTACAAGCTTTATATGAGAAGATTAAGAGGTTAGATGAAGATTTCATTTCCATTGGGTCTGTTGAAGATGAAAGATTGATCAAAAGGATGAATGAAAAAGGAATTGATTCCTCTAAAGGTGAAGTGATCAAGGAGGAGAATAAAGAAGAAGTTAAGGAGGAGAGTAAAGAAGAAGAAAGTATAGAGAGAAAAATTGGTTCTAGGAAAAAGTGAAGTCAAGGAAAAGAAGATACATTCAAAAAACATTCTGAAAGTTGATAGTGATAAGAGAATTATGAGTGAGATTACACTTAAACTATAGCTCAGATGAGAACCCTAAAAACCAACAACAACACACACAAAACCAGATTATTGAGAATACTTGAAAGGAAATATCTATCAAAGATTGGAAAACAGAGTGTATTGAACTAAACACAGCCGATAAAGCTAAAAACACTTTGAAGAGATTAATCAAAATGTGGTGATTAGAAGCAATGGACAAAAGAGATATTTTAGCACTTTGATGAGGGTATTGTCCATATTTGATAGAGAAGATTTGAATGTTGTGTATCAACTGGTAATGGACAGATATCAAGATGAGATACCTGAAGGTTTTGACAGAGTACTTTGGGGAGATCTGATGGTTATGTTCAATCCAGATGATGAAGATGAGTTTGGAATTCAAGCAGGATTGAATATTGTGAGTTGGAAGCTACATGGTTCTTCAAGGGTACATACCTTAGTGACTGAGACAGGATTAGTCATTCATATGCTGGTAGAGAAGAAGTATCCTTTGAGAAAGGAAGTAATGGTGCAAATGCTGAAATTAAAGTTAGAGTCTGAAGAAGACAGTACTATGGCATTAGAGTTGATTAGATTTATCAAGAAGTTACTTGCAGGAGTTGTACCTGTAAGGATAAGGTTGATGGAATTTGAGAAGGGTTTAAGTGTCTGGCTAACCACCACACAACAAATGGTCATCAGTTCACCATGCTTAACAGGCATAAGAACTGGCTAGTCCATAAGCAAACGGCTTGTGGTAAAGACTTCTCAAATCCGTTTATGGTTGACAATTTACCAAAAATTGTAGGGTTCTCAACTCACCTTGCTTCATGGTTAAGAGTTGGCTAGTCCATGATCAAACAGTTCATGGTAAAGACTAATCAAATCTGTTAATAGCTGATAGTTTGCTAAAAACTATATGGTTTATCAATGCACCATGTTATGGCAATGAAGCATTGGCTAGTCCAAAAGCAAACGGTATTTGGTAAAGACAAATCAATTCTGTTGATGGTTGACAGTTTACCAAAAACTGTATGGTAATTAACTCACCATGTTTTAAAATAAAGAGTTAACTATCCCAGAGCAAACGGCTACTGGTAAAGGAACATCAAATACTTTAATGGCTGGTAGTTTGGCCCCAAAAAACTACAAGCCAACTTAGTTGATTGTTGCTGAAAGATGTTGCTGTGTTGCTGAGATAAGACAGATTTGATGCTAAAGATGGAAGCGTTTTAAAAGGTCAAGAAATGATAAGAGTGTTTGGATACATCCTCTATGCGTTAAAGAAATTGAAGAAACATGAAGTTAAAAGAGTTCAACATTCATGTTTAAGGGAGGATTGTTAGGATTTATGTTTTCCTAACTTAGTACCGACAGTACAAATAGTTAGTACTGATAGTTATAGTTAGTTTACTGACAGTACATATGTTAAGTACTGATCAGTTAGTTAGTACCGATAGTAGAAAATAGTTAGTACCGTTTATGAGATATGTATGAGATATTTTAGGAAAAGATATGTATGCGTTTTGTAAGCCTGTTAGGGTTTATCCTTGTTCTATAAAAGGATTCCTATTGGCATAGTTAGATGGACGACCTCAAGATATCTCAAAGCAAAATCATATCTAAATAGTTAGTAATCTGTAATATTCAAGCAGGAATATAGAATTTATTATTAGGTCTTCATTGTTTTTCTTAGTACTTGTGTTAAGATTCCGCATTAACACATAGTATTCATAATCAGTGTTTCTACATAGTCAACTGTATTTGTACATCTTGGCTATCATCCTTAATAGGCTGCAAAGATCTATTCAATAAGGGACTCACAACGGTAAACTTTTTCTGGATGATCAGGATCAACGAACCCATCTGGTTGAGAAACATAAACCTCCTCCTTTAGTGGGACCAATAAGAAATGTCATTTAACGTCATCTAGTGATTGGGGAAAGATTTGTGTGCAGCGTACGCAATGAAAATCCAAACTGCTTCCAAGCGAGAGACTGGTGCAAAAGATTCCTCGAAATCAATACCCCTTCCTATGCTACCCCTTAGCTACGAGTCGTGCCTTATTGCGAATAACAGTATTGTCTTCATCTTTCTTGTTTTTCCACACCACTTTAGTTGAATCACTGTCTTTCCAAAAGGTTTGTCAACAAGTTCCCAAACTTTGAGTTGGTCAAATTGATGAAGTTCTTCCTACATTGCCTCTATCCATGCAGAATCAGCCATTGCCTCCTTATTGTTTTTCGATTCAGCAGTACTCACGGTGAGCGCGAACATACACATTTCATGATCTGTTGCAAGTTTTTGTCTTGTTTACACTGACTTGGATGGATTTCCACAAACTTGTTCTAACGGGTGATCTTTGGTGCATCGGTGTTTAGATTGGTGGCATTGGTAGAATGTATGCATTTTTTAATTATCAAACATCTTAATATATACCCCCCCCCCCCCCCCCCCCCCCAGTGGGGAAGACTCAGCAACTTCTTGTACGGTGTACAAAATGGATAGAATAAATTCATATTGTTTAAAATGTGCATCTTCTACTTGATTATCAGTGTTTTCCTTAGCATAAACAATTGTAGTTGGAGTAATTGGTTATCGTTGTAGGTTGAACATTCACTGGAGGTTGTGTGTCTTGTTGAGTAGAACTATTAGTGGGAGATGAAGACTTGTTGACACTTAAAGTACCTGCAGTGAAAAATTCGTCGTACAAAGGACTAAAAAGAAGATCCAACTCTTGTTGTGACGAATTTGTTGTGTCAGCTGGAGGAGAAATAATTGGAACCAGCTTTAAACTTGATGGTTCATTGTTGTGGTCTTGAATGTCGAGTTCTAAACGGTTATGATCAAAAGTCTTTTATAGTAGGGGCGCGGGCCCAGAGTTGTCATAATCTGACGCCTTTAACAATTCCTTGATTTAATCAAAGTTGATATGAATGGATTCAACTATCAATCTTGTCACACCCCCAAAATGTCGCAGCGAAAAGGAAACTAAGGGCGAGTGACTTCATAGCATCATCACACAAAGCATAAAGAATGACCACTATATGGACGTTTTGAAAATAATACCATGTTGCTTTGATTTAAAACAAAAGAGTCTTACAATAATTCAAATGTATATAAACGTTATGGCGGAAGCATAAATAAGTTCTGAAAGGCAATGGATATTAAATGATAGATAAATTTTTAAAGAGGAAGCATAATGATGAAGGACTCCACACTGCACATCAGATTCACACCAGCTTAAGCACTGAGAAAACTTGCTAAAGTGTCAACAATAAAGTTGGTGACTTCATAGGTTTATAAAACTATAAATGTGAACCACAAGATTTTAAAGGGTGTATGGGAATATAAAAAATATAAACTACACAAAATGTGTTTACTTCTATCTAAGCTCATGAAACCGAAGCGTTAACCGTACTAGAGAATAAATGCAAGATGCGGGTGACTAAACCTGGTGACACCCGTACGTATTGATGTGTGTTGTGTAGGTGTTATTTTATGTATCAGTTTTATATTTTATTTTATGCCGATATACCTAAAAACAACACTTAACGTGCAGTGTACGCCGCATCATGATGTAGCTTCCGTGGTATGTAGGGTGTCAATCACTTAGAGCAGAGCGGTTAATATCTAATTTTAAGTATTTTAGTTATTCTAATTTTATGCAAACCTACGCTATGAATTAAAAGGGGTTTTCAAAAATAAAAACCCTGAAGAGGGGACTGCATGAGTTTGGTATATAGCTAAGGGTTGATGACATGTAAGCAATAAACACACATAAGTAAGATTAACAAACGATAGAGAAGCGGTCAAATACTAATATAAGGAAAACATATCAACCATGAATAATCCGATAAAATGCAGGTTTGTTTATTAGTGCAATGATAATCTTATCTCGAAGCGGCATATCATTCTTAAGACTTAGACGGTACTTCATCCTAAGACCTAGACACGAACAATCCTGTCACAATTAACGTGCCCGCATAAAGCATCCTTCTTGTTGATTATAATCTACCTTAGGTGATTAATAATGGGATCTTATTAAACCCTAGCCCAGTGGGACTTTACCCACTTACATGCAAATATGGAGAGGCATCCCGGACTCTTTGCCTACGCCCACACAACACCAAAGTTGCAGCGCATTAAATATATAGGACTAGACCCAGTTGGCTGATAGGTCACATATAAGCACGTGAACAAGTATAAAATGGTAAACATAATCAAACAATCAACGATAAATTAAGACAATCGAGATAAACAAACCAAACATTAAATCTTCATAAACATGGCTGATACCTAAAGGTATCAGCCAAAATATACACGGTTTGATATATGAACGATTAAAATATAGAAACCTCAATCGAACGCGTATTCGGTTGTGCGAAGATTACAAGAGTTTTCCTATGATCTTGAGGCTCATTTCTAACCTTCTTGGCTCTTCTATACGTTTGAGAGTCAACTTGGTGGTTTAGGGATTTTCTTGCACACCTAAAACTGAGTTTTAAGACCTTGTATTTATAGTGTCTGGAAATTGGTCAATATGACGTATTCAATGCAGTTCAATACGGTTATTGATGAGGTTTCCTTGTTGGGATATTTTAACTCCCACTTAAAGTGGCTCACACAACAAAATAAACCAACAATAAAGAACACAAACAGGCTTACTGAAGATAAATAGTGAAAAGTAAACAACACTAGATATAAACGTGGTATCTTACGACGTGGATAGTCGTGGCAGTCCATGGGATCAAACCAGAGAGATATTATTAAGCTCTTGCCAAACTGCATGGTCGTGTCTAACTGCACGACCCGTGCTAAGCTGCACAGGGTACAAACAGACATACTCAAGATACAATGAGACACACACACCCAGGTCCAAGTTTACAATTACAAAGAGAGGGATGTTTATAAGTTTGAAAGTCCTCTTTAGTTTACTTATCTTACCGATGTGGGATAAACCTTCACAACTCAACAATCTCCTACTTGAAGGCTGATCACTTCACTCATCTCCGTCTCAAGTAACCTCTTTAAACTTCAAACCACCTTCCCTTTAACAATGCTACTGCTCTGACCTTCTTGTTCGTCGAAATAGGGACATGCCACTAACTTACTATGTCTAGGAGACTTTCGATACAATGTATCATGAACTAACATCATTACCTCTGCTATATATCTGGTAAGAATCATCCTTCATTCTCAATGCTATGCTTGTTTATTCAATAGCCTAATCCTATAGAAAACTTGATATAGATTTTCTGATTATAAAATTGAGACGCATCAACTCTCAATATCCTCCCAAAACTCTCTCACAAGTTTTTCTCACCTCTCTTTGGATTACACAATTGCCATAAACTAAACTCTTATTTGACTGTTGCTACACCAACTATAAGCAAATAACCAAGCACTTGCTTCTCAGAGCATCAATCCTTCACCTGATCTTCCATAATCCTCGAAGCTCCCACTGGTTTTGGACCCCTCGCTCGTATTTGAGCTCCCACCTGGGCTCTGAGTGATTTCTGAACTCAACCCATGCTTTATAATCCTCTCTGAATCTCTACTAACACCTCTTGACTCTGTCGATATTTAACTTCATGTCTTCTGTCATTGTTTATCGTAACTCGCAATGTCAATTCTACCACCGCTGTGTAGAATATGACAAACCAAGCACACAGTCTTTGTTCTTCTTGTAATGGCCTCTTCCAAGTTGCATAATTCCTTCTTCTCGAACCTCGGCTCTGATACCACTTGTTGGGATATTTAACACCCACTACAAAGGATCACACAACAAATAACCAACAATTAAGAACAATAAAGAACACAAACAATGCTTATGAAAGATAAATAGCAAAAAGTAAATCGACACAAGATATAACGTGGTATCCACGACAAGGATAGTCATGGCAGTCCATGGGATCAAACCAGAGAGATATTATTAAGCTCTTTCCAAACTGCACGGTCGTTACCAACTGCTACGGGGGACCCGTGCTCAGCTTGCACGTGGTACAACAGACACACTCAAGATACAAGAGGACACCACCCCAGTCCAACTTTACAATTACAAAGAGAGGGATGTTTATAAGTCTGAAAGTCCTCTTCAGTTTACTTATCTTACCGATGTAGGATAAGCCTTCACAACTCAACATTTCCCTAGTTAGTAGTTGAATGTGACCAATATCATTTTATGGCCTTAATTGTCATTAATTATGCGTGTAACATCATTAAGTGTCATTCAACTTTCCTTTGACCATGATTTCATTATTGCAGATTCAATGATTATTGACCACATTAAATGCATGATCTTTGACTGTTTGACCGTGGTTATCTATGATGTGTCGGCACGGATACACCGTATCTTCTTTACTGGATGCAGCGTAACCCAGTTGGTTCTTCATTGTTGACCAAAGTATTATATACGACGTATCATTGATGCGGATACGGCGTATTCTTCAAAGTCAAGCAATGGTCTTTTAGTTCATCAAGTCTTGGATACGACGTATAAGTCTAGAATAATACGGCGTATTTGCTGTCAGTTCAGTAGACTTTCTTGAACTCTTCATTTATGCTCCAAAATGCGTGCCTTTTATATAAACTTCACAATGTACTCCATAGTTACTGCAAATAATAAATATAAGCAATTAAGTACCAATTCTTGCAATAATTATATAAAATGGGTAATTTATACAGGATAAATGATGCTATAAAATAGACGTTATTTGATGTATCACGTATCCCAAATGAAACTGCGCATGTTTGTCATGTACTCAGTCTATTCCTGGTGGGTGATTTCTATCTAATTAGATCTATCCATAATCATTTGTACTTACAAGAGGTAATTAACCAGTTCTTGAAAACAGGGCGTACTGAGAAGTCAAGGTTATTGGGATACTTAGACCAATCCGTAACTGAGTAATTTGTACTTGCGCTCAAACGTAAAATGAGCAATGTAATTTTCACCCCAAGTAAATAAATAGGTAAATGCGGGGCTATGAAATCTCACCTTAAGTGATGGTAATGACTTTGGAAATTTTAACAAGGAATGTCGTCACAAATGACCGGTATGCAACCTATTTAATTATAGGTCTATTTAGAATAATGCAATCGTAACAAAATAAAACAATGTATTTTATATGTTATATCACCATCTATTGTTTTTTTTATTCTTAGCTTATAAGTCAAAATAATGATTTCGTTAAGTTGACCACTTTTATTATTTTTACAATGACAATATATATATAGTTTAATTAATTTATAAAATAATGTTTATAAAGTTTATAACGCGTATAAATATTATACAAATGATACTATATTGTTTCCTAAGGTTTTTATAGTTCAAACGGACCCGAAAACACCTAAAATCACTAAAAACAATTCCTGACAGCAACATGATTAAGTAAAAAGTGTGCAGTAAATTTTATGACATTTTCCGAAAATAGTCCAAGTTTGATGGTGGATAACTCTTCCGTTTCACACTTTCGGGCTTCGAAAACTCGCACTTATGTTACCGAAAAATCATTTCGAGCAAGTTTTTAGTTTTATAATTTAGCCGGTTCGGATCCGAAAGGGGTCAAAATCATGAAAACTAAATCTGCCATACTTGTTAAGAAAAACTGTTTTTGCCGGTATTGTTACTAATCTTGTTTTGACCATATCTCCTTCGTTATATGTCCGTTTTTTGAGTTCTTTATATGCTCGAAATCGTATTAAAGTGTAATAGCATATTTTTAAGGTTTTAACTTGTCAAGATTTTCCTATCTCTATTGTTAAAGTCGGATGTTAAGGGGGGAGGGGTTATATACCTTCCAAAATCTATAATTTAACCTCATATTTACACAACAAAACCTTCTAACCTAATCAACTCAACCTCCTTCACAATCAACAACATCCGAACTAACCTAATCCCATCCAACACTTCACAATATAATGAATAAAAATATGAAATAACTTATAAAACTAAATAAGCTAGATTATGAACAATTAATTTAACATGTTAAATAAATTAACAAGTATTTATTTCATACCAAAATAAATATTTCTAGATGTTCTTTCATGTATATAATTTATTTTACATCTCTTGCAAAATTATATATGTAAATATTGTTCTTGATTTATTGTAAACCTTTATAAAAATTTACTAGTTGATGATATAACTTTATAATCAAGATGTTCATGTGCAAAAGAAAATAATGAAAGTATGAAAGCATGTATAATCGTGATCAAGATGTATAAAAATCAAAAGAGTAGATAGGGTATGCTTACAAAGATGATGAACACAAATGAAACCCTAGGCTTTTATTTTTAACCCAAAACTTATGAATCCCAACGTGAAATCAATGAAACCCTAGCTTAAATCTTGCAACTCAATTATTTAAAACACCTTAGATATAAATCTTGAACACACTTGTATGCTAAAACTATCAAGAAAATGGAAGACAATGAAACCCTTTTTGTTGCTTTTTGAGCCGTGAGCTAGGAGGAGAGAAAATATAGTATTTTTGTGTTTTGCTAGTTATCAAATGAGTAAAAATGACTTAGTGAAATGAATATAAAGACTAGCTTAGCAAAATATATTATAGAAAACTAAACACAACTCCATCAAAAAGTTGGTAATATTTAAGTGCAGATGAAGAGTTTGTGATGATGGAATTCTTAGTATATGTTACATATATAGGCCTGTTTATATAAGCTTGAGGGGGAGGGAAATAATTAATTTTTGATATGATATAAATATTGTGGGTATTGGTAAAGGTGATATGGTTTACATGCATGCATAAAAGGCTAAAAATATAAAACGTAAGGTTTCATTTAGCTGGAGAAAAAAATTCTTAGTTTTGTGTTTTCAGATTTTTTTTAAACAAAGAGGAGATTTATTTTCCACAAAACATAAAAAACGAGTTCATGTGATATTGTTTTCCATTCTCAAGAAAACAAGGAGGTTCAAACAAAACAAGAAAAACAAATAAAATGTGTTTTGTAGTTTCTCTTGTTAAGTTGGGAAATGCATGTTTTGTGTTTTATAGAGAATTTTATTAGAAAACAATGATTTGAACGCGATCTCTGTTTTCTTTGTTTTTCATAAAATATTTTGTAGAAAACACCAGGTTTCCCCCCGCCCCCCCAACTAATCGCATTAAAGGTACCCTAACGTTTTACGTAAAGTATAAAAATAAAATATGAAAAGTTATAAATTATCTACATAATAATTATATAACAAATAAATGACGTAAACTTATATTTGTTTAATGCCGGTTTACGTTAAATGTTGATTTTTAGTTTACGCGATTTAACTTAACGATTATAATTAAAGTAAACACGTAAATGTTCAAAGTACATAGATTTGAGTTTATTGACGTAAAATAACCTGTAAATGTGGATTGACATAGTCTCCCCGTGTTAAAATAATTTCATCCCGAAATTCAGTTTGAGTTGTCTTCTAGAGTGGTGTCGGCAAAGAGGTGTGGATACTTATCTTAATCCTCCTAAAGTGTGTTAACCACTCGTTTTTCTTATTACAAGAGTCTCATCGATGGGTTTTTGACTCCTTGTCTATACCACAAGAAGGATTTTTTTAATCTCGACATTTTCTTCCTTAATTGCTTCAGCATGAGATCCAAGATTTGTGATGGTGGTTTAAAATTTATTGTTAAGACTACAATTTGAACTCCGATCTGCACTTTGCATCTATTCCTTTCGGCTTAAAGCGCCAGCTATAACATTTTCCTTTCCAGGGTGATAACGACTTTGTACCTATGATGGCGTCGCAACTACTAACCCTACGGTATTACGTCGATGTTGAATGAGTGATTTAAGAATACCTTAATGGCGGATAAACTTGTTGATGGATCGTCCTAGGGTGACTAGTGATGCGTCTCGACTTTTTGTCATAGGATTTAACGTAAGATGATGTCGACTCTATGCAATAAGGTGGTGTAAAGGTCTACTTAGTTGACGCAAAATAGTTTCATATTTTATTGAACATGAACGCACGAACAATTAAATTCCTTGTTCGGGGATCAATAAAAGTAAATTTGTGACAACGAGTATTTAAGGTGACATACTCTCAGCTGATATTGTCCCTTTGTGAATTATACATAGAGATACAGGACTATTGTATAATTTAGACTAACGATGCAATGCATATTTGCATCAAAACAATGTTTAGTGATAAAATATATCAAAATAGTTTATAGTGTGGCAAAATAACTCCCAAGGTGGGAACAAGGTAGTTTATAGGGTAACAACAAAATGGTTTACGAGATAACCGTAAGATAGTTTATAAGACAATAGCTAAAAGGTTTATGAGGTGATGGTAAAATAATTTATGTGATGAGAACAAAATAGTTTCAAGATGTTTCATAAGGTGTTAGTAACACAATTTTTAAGATGATAGCAAAATAGTATATAAGATATCAAGAAGATAATTCATAAGATGGTGGAAAAATAGTTGTAAAAATGATAGTAACTTAGTTTATAGAATAATAGTGAAATGGTTTATATATGGTAAATTAGTTTACAAAATAATAGTTGAATGGTTTATAAGTGACGGTAACTTGGGTTTATTAAATAATAGCGATTATGTTTATAAAATAACAGCAAATAGTTTATAAGATGGAAGTAACTTAGTTCGTAAAATGGTAGCGAGTTATTTTATATATGATAGTAAGTTAGTTTATGGAACACTAGTGAAATAGTTTATAAGTGTTAGCAAAATTTTCATAAGGTAATGGTAAAACAATTTTTTTTCATGGTAATAATAAAATAGTTTATTGGGTAATAGCAAAATGGTTTATATGATGATAAAAAAATATTTTATAAGGTGGTAGTTTACTAGATGATGGTAAAATAATTTATTACAATAGTAAAATAGTTCTTAAAGCTATAGTAAAATAGTTTATAAAATGATGGTTTATTAACCGATGGTAAGATAGCTTAATGATACTCAGATAGTTTATTAACGATAGTAAAAATAGTTTATAAAGTGACCGTAGAATGGTTTATAAGATGTTAGTTCATTTGACGAAAGTAAGATAATTATTAATGATTAGTAAAATAACTTATCATGTGGTAGTGAAATGGTTTATAAAGTGGTTGCAAAATGTTTAAAGGGCTATAATAGTTTAAGGAGTGGCTTGCATAAATAAATAGAGAGTTAAAGTAAAATCGACGAAGTGTTCATGATACATAAATTTGACAGATAATTTAAATCATCCACATGGTACAAAGAAAATTTAAAAAGGAAAGTCAAAATACAAATCTCCTTTAGGATAATAGTCTAAAGAAAGTTCTAACTTTAATGTTCACTAGTGGTAGATGGGAAGGTCTCTCCTAAAGCATTAACCTGAATAAAATTATTAACTCGTTGGGCTATAATCTGCTCACTCTCCGCGGAACTCATTCTTTGTCTTGTCGTCGGTATTTTCTTTAAAATCGAATGGAGTAAAAGAAAATAAAATAAGTCGTGTTCCAAAGATGAAATGTTATGAGGTGACCGGTTAAAGTCATGTTCGAATTAATTGACATGTTTCCAGGTGATGGGTCACAAGATGGCGTAGGTGTTTCAACAGTTTGAGGCGGGTGTTCAAACTCGTAAGTATGAATGATAAGGAACTTAGTGGGATCGGCGGAAATGTGACAATTTCAATTTATGAAAACGGTATACGCTAAAGGTCATGAAAAAAAATTTAAAGACAACGAGACAATCCAAAATGTCTTAAGAAAGTCATAGTATTTATATAAATAACTTTTATATAAAACAAGTGTAAAATATACGTCAAGGAAAGGTAAACACATATATAAGTCATGTAAGCAAGTAGTGTATATGCACAAGAAAAAGTTTTATGAGATGCAATGTTTATAAAAAAGATTATAGTCTAGGTAAAATATGCAACCTAGTTCACTATAACCTTGGCTCTAGATACCAATCTGTAACACCCCCAAAATATGTGGCAGCGAAAAGGTAACAGGAGGCGTTACTTCATAATACAATAGCACAAGATATAAGAGAACGGCCTCTAAATTAGTCATTATAAAAGATAACCTCGTTGATTTGATTGAAATAAATAAGTTGTAACATTGGTCCCATAAAGTTTGCATAGAAAATTAAAACATAGTTAGTAACAAACGAGGAAAGATAGTTTTAAATGCAAGTAGAAAATCCATGAATTGTGATCTTGAAAGATGAGGACCGAACATGCACATCAAATACATCATATCAGTTAAGCACCTGAGAAATACATGCTTAAAATGTCAACATAAAGTTGGTGAGTTCATATGTTTGAGTAATTATAAAGGTTGGACCGCAAGATTTAAAGTAAGTATTGCATGATATACAATATCCAGAGAAATAATTATGATTGCACTAAGCTCATGACACCGAGGCTACGATAGCATAAGCATACCAATCAATTTCAGGCAATCAAAGTACCCTAGGGAGTGTCCAAAGTGAGACACCCGCAATCCGACATGGTATACGTCCGTTGGCCTAGTTGGCACCAATCCTGAACGGGGATGTCAATCCTAATAGATCTATTTATAACATGCGCGCTTACACAAAGTAATTAACGGTTCATGATAATTCGGGCATAGTGGATTATCGCTATTTAGGCTAATCCGTAATCATTTGAAAGAAAGTAAAGTATTTGCGTCTATAAGTGAAAACAAGCAATGTATCGCACCCCGAGATTTGTAAAATAATTGTGAAACAAGTTAAAGCGAGTCTCTAAACTCACCTCAATTGATGGTACTGATTTTGGAATAATCAACAAAGAAAGTCACAAAATCCCGGTATGTAACCTATTTAATTATAGGTCGATTTAGAATAATATCAGTATAACAAAATGAAACGATGTATTATATCACCACCGAATAGTTTGAGTTTTAGTTTTATAAATCAAGTTAATATTTACGTCAAGTTCGTCATTTAATTTCTAAGTATAGGCTTTCGTAACATTATTTAATTGTCTGAAAAATTAATTATAGTCTAGTTCGCTTAATTTACTATTTTTATTATTATTATAACGCCAACATATATTGTAGTAGTGTAAACTAGTTTTTAAAAATAATATTATAAAGTTAATGTAACCGTAAAAATAATATACAAAGAATACTTATAAATTTTTCCCAAGGTTTTTATTGTCCAATCGAAATCACTAAAAACAATTCCTACTAGCAACATGATTAAGTAAAAAATGTGCAAGAAATTTTATAACATTTTTCAAAAATAGTCCATGTTTGACAGAGGATAACTCCTCCATTTTCACTTTCGGGCTTTGAAACTCGGGCTTATTTGACCGAAAAATCATTCCGAGCAAGTTTCTAGTTTTATAATTTAGCCGGTTCAGACCCAAAAGGGGTCAAAATTGCAAAAACTGAATATGCCAGACTTGTTAAGAAAATCTGTTTTTGCCGGTATTGTTACAAATCTTGTTTTGACCCTCAAAATTAAAACCCCCCTCATTTCGTTGTCAGTCCGTTTTTACAGATTCTTTATATACGCATAATTGTATTTTAAGTTACTAATTATTTGAAGGTTTTAACTATATCAAGAAAGGTTTCTAAAAACCAAGCTGATTAAAACGCTTATTTAAAAGGGGGTGTTTAAAATTTATAAATTAACCTTATTTTTACACAACAAACCTTTTAACCTATTCACCTCAACCTATTCCACTATCAACAACATCCAAACTAACCTAATCCCATCCAACTCTTCACAACATAATGAATAAAAACATAAAATAAATTATAAAACTAAATAAGCTAGTTTTTGAACTGCAAAATTAACAACATGCTTAATAATAAATCAAGTACTTATGACATATTAAAAAAAATATTTAAGTATTCCTTCATGTATATAATTTATTTTTACATCTTTTTGCAAATAATTATATATTTAAGTATTGTTCTTGATTTTATGAAAATTCCTTAAAAAAGTAACTAGTTGGTGATATAACTTTGTATACATGATGTTCATTTGAAAATAATAATAATGAAAGTATGAAGAAAAATGTATGAACCTTGATGAAGATGAAATGAAAAGAACAAATAATCTAACCCTAGATCAAACCTAAGTTTTTTTTGATAACTAATTATACTCTTGAAACTCTTTGGAAAATACTTGCTAATAATCAAAGACTATATTTCTTGCTTGGTTCTATCTTTGGCCGGTTGAAAGAGAGCAAAAAGAGAGGGATAATTATTTTGTGATGAAATGTGAAGTATGAGTGAGAAGTATTTCTTGTATACAATAGAGATTACTAGCTTGTAAAAATATTTAGGAGACAAAATCACTAAGGAAGGTAATGAAGCATGGCTTGCTGTAAGAAAGCATGGGAGGTTGTCTAGTGTAAGGTTTTGTGTAAGAGATTAGATGGGAGTTGGTTTTGAATTGTGTACTAGTTGGTATTATTTAGTGTAGCGTAGGATTTGATGGTATTTTGTATATGCTACATATATGGGCCGGTATATATTAGCTTTAGGGGGAGGGAAAGGACACACTGAAGCACCTCGAAAGGAAGCAATGTGGTGCCTGCTTTAGATCAACACCATCAGATTTGGAAGAAAAATAGTTGCTCCATATCACGGACTTCGGTCCGAGGACCAAAACCAACATCTACAAGGATATTCTAAAACTGTGGACTCGACTCGACCTTGATGTTAGCAAATAGGGAAAGAAACGTGCCTAATGTTTATTTTTAATTTTTTCTTCGTGATCAAGCTAGCAATTGGCTTGAACGTCTTCGAGCAGGATCCATCTCCACATGAGAGGATCTTACTACTCGTTTCCTTGCTCAATTCTTACACCAGGAAGGACTGCAAAACTCCGTAATGACATTATGATGTTCCAACAACATCAATGAGGGTCTCTTTTTAAAGTATGGAATTGTTTCAAGGACTTACTCCTAAAAGTCCCTCATCATTGCATCGATCTTTGGCTCAAAGTCCAAATCTTTTATGACCATGTCAATCACGCCACAAGATGAACCATTTACCAATCGGCCGGTGGTAAGCTTTGTGACAGAAACGTCGAAGAATCCTGGGCATTATTAAAGGACCTCGCCCTCGATGACAACAAAAGTTGGAACGACCCAAAGGATTTCGCTAAGTCGGTCAAGGCAATCTCTTTGCCTCAATATGTCCCGAGTACATCCGACCGTCATCTCATTAAGATCGTAAATCAAGTACCAAACCTTAATGTAAGCAATATATTGTGTCCTAAGTAAACTGTTTAAGTGAACAAAACACTTCATCATGAGAGATCTGCAGTGGTCCACACGTTTCGCTCAGTAACTCTGCATTGGAAAATCCTGAGCAAGCTATTAATTGATTATGCATCCCCGCATACCGACGAAGCGGGAGTAAGCAGTTCACTATGAACTAAGAACCAAGAACCAAGAAGCTTTAACGAAGCCACCAATGCTTAGAAAGGAAAGCCAAACTTTAACTTGCGACACGCCCAAACATCCACCTACTCATCTAGTTACCAAATGAAGCTTGAGAAGACACTAATTGATGTGACTCTCATCAAGAGAGAAGCTAAGGGGCATAGGTGTGTAAGGGATTGGAGAGGGCGAGGGGTGTGGGTTTGTAAGAAAGAAGGTGGGAGTTGGTGATTGAGTGAAATTAGCTAGATAACGAGAGACTTGGTATATTGTATAAACTAGTAAGTTGTGTATTATTTTGTATATGGTACTAGTGACCGGTTGGGTAGTATTTAGGGGGAGGGATATGTTTAATTTTCGATAAGGTATAAATATTGGGTATTGGTAAAGGTGGTAAAGTTTACATGCATGCGTGAAAGCTCATAACACGAAATGTAACCCTTGCTTTTTTGTGTTCTGTATATTTCATTTATAGTCCTTTGACTATTTGACTTTTGTCAATTTATTCAGATTTTCTACCGTGTTGACAGTGATGATTTTATGAGAATTGTGATGAATTGTGGGTTATTGTGATTAAAAATCCCTTTTGGAAGGTATTATTGTGTTATTTGTATTCCAAGTGGTTTGACCCGTGAATTTTGAGAAATGCCGAAAAACGAGTCTGACAGGTCCGTTAATGTCCAAATGAATTTTGAAAGGGTTTAAAGTGAAAATATGTCATGTGAATACTCTAGTTTAATGGAAAAGTATTTTAAGGTGAATAAAAATGCTAATTAACTTTGGGGTAAATTTTACGGTTGAGTTTTACGAGTATTTAAGTGATCCCGACACGAAAAGAAAGAACCCGAGGCCTCCTTGGATGTCATGGCCGGTTCTAGTCCCATAGGGGACATCAAGGCAAGATTTTAGCAAGTGTGTCCATGAATGGTACACTTAAAAATACCCTTATCCTCATTTGAAAAACACATAGTTCATTTTCATAAAAAAATATCCTCTCTCTTCTCTCTTTGTTGGTTCATCCGAACAAAAACACACACACTCTTATAATTTTTGAAATTTTGATAAAAAGCATGAAGATTGGTGATATATTGGGTTGATTCCAGTGCTTGGGTATTCATTTAAACAACGTTTGGGTTATCCGGTTCGTGTCAAAATATACAAATTTGAAGATTTTCTTGTAAGTTTTTAAATTTAAATTTCGTTTGTCCTTTTGGGTTTATTTTGAAGCATAGATGTTAGTTGTACAAGTTGATCGTTGTGAAAATTGATTTTTGGAAGCGAAATAAATAAAAAATGGTGTGTTTGGTTCGTTGAGTAAAAAAAGAGGGTTTTTATAGTTTTGATGTTGTGGTCGTGATGGTTGAATAATATATGATGCTAGAATGCTTATTTTTTCTAGTAGCTTGTATAGCTTATTCGGTCTTATTTTTAAGCTATTTCTTGACTTGTTTTGGGCTTATATGCCACGAACCACTTCCTAAAATCATTAGGAAAGTGATTTTGATTATTTTTATGTTATGGCGTATGTTGTGGACTATTTTTGTGGCTTATGATAGTAACAAAATGCGATACGTAGCTTATTAGCTTATTTTCAAGCTTAATATACGTATTTTTGAGCTATTGGGCTCACGGCCCAATAAGTCTATTTAAGTCGCGGCTTAATGGGACGGCTTATTGCGGTCCGGATTATTTTCTACATACAATTATATACTTATTTAGGTAAATGGACCTTGGTTTTGGACTTGGATCGGATTTTGGACTTAAAAATGTCTTAATGGACCCTTGTTGGGCCTTAAAGCCCAATAAGCGATATTTAGTCGTTATGAGAGTTTTTGTCGGACTTTTGAAAGTGGAAATGTATTTACGAAGTGATATTGAACGGTATTTTGGGGAAGACGTTTTAGTAAACGTTAAAGATTGAGATTTTGGAATTTTGTCGAAAAGTGTCGAATTTATGAAAAGTGTTGAAAATAAGTTTTGAAACCTTGGAAAACGTTGTATAAGCGTACGGGTCATGTCGAAATTTCGTAAAAAGTTTATAGTCGAAATTTTCCTAAAATCATGATTTTGATTTTTAAATTGTTAAATTATTATTTGTATATTATTCTATTTAATAAATTCACTAAAAGACGAAAAATATAATTTTTCTCGAAACTTCTCTAATGTGTTTATTATGAGTAAACGTTTCATTTTTATAGTATTACATGATTATTTTGAAGTAATAAGAGTTGCGAATGAGACTTCTCGAGATTATTTATAATTATTAATTATAAATATTTATTTATATTACTTATCTATTTTCTCTAAATAGTATAAGTATGTATTATCGGGAAATGAGATTGATATGATGGTGGAAATATGTCGTCAACCATCACACCACTAAATTGTTTTGGGTAATTGTTACCAACGCGTCTAAACTCTATGCATCAAACATGAAGATTGTTTTGGAAATGGATGATTAAAATTAGGAATTAAACTGGACAGGTCGTTTGTAGCGGGCGTCGTTGCATTTAGTTGTGTGATAGTGTTTTGGTGTGCTAAAGACGTGCTTAAAGTGACTTCTCGTAGCCTCACTTTTTCCTGTTTTTAGTTTTGGGGGGAAAATGGATACTCAGAATGTGTTTTGAAATGTTTGAATTGATCTTGTGCGAAACTGTCGGTTTTGTTTTTGGGAACAAAGATATGTGCTTATTATGGAATACTATGTGAATATTATGTGTTGGCTTGATTGTTTGGATCGGTATGGGTACGACTACCTCAGTGTTGTGAGATTTTAGATCGGATGGGTAAGGATACCCAGTATTTTGTGTGATTACTTTGAAGCGGGATAGGTACGCACTACACCATGTTGTGTGTGGTCCTGCTCTAAATTAGTGCTCCTTGCTTGTAGGCCTTTTAAGGTGCGTTAGTGACATTCCTGGTGATTGGACTAGCGGGGATGGATTGTCTTTGATTGTTTGCATATATACAATGTCATATAAAATATTGTTCACTGTTAAAAATATTGGACCAACTTTTGGGGGTTTTTTTTAAGGTCCAACATTTGAGATGACCAACATTATTGTTGACGTTTCTTTTTGAGTATCATTTTCAGGTGAAGTGAAAGAAGAATAGTTTGGTGATTGTGATAGCAGACTTAGAAGTATCCCGAGTGGAATTTCGTTTGAAGTCTTGCTTGCTTGTTGTTGGATTTTAGTATTTGGATGTTTGAATTAAGTTTGAATTATGGACCATGTGAGGGCATTGGAATAATTGAAAGAGATTGTGGATTTTAGTTGCGATTTGGGACATCACTCGAGTTTGTTCTGGGTTGATGGTCTTCACAGCACTTGGAGTTTATGCAATGTAGTTTTTTCTATATTTTGTATCTTGTGTTATGATTGATCATTATGTTGCATTCCCGAGTTTCCGCCATTGTCGGGGTGTGACACGAAACGTAAGCGTTTTATGTAAAGTATAAAAATAAAATATGAAAAGTTATAAATTACCTTCGTAATAATTATATAACACTTGTTTGACGTAAACTTTTATTTGTTTAATTTCGGTTTACGTTAATTGTTGATTTTTGGTTTACGCAATTTAACTCAACGGTTATAATTAAAAGTAAACACGTAAAGGTTCAAAGTAAATAGTTTTGAGTTGATTGACGTAAAATGACCTGAAAATGTGGATTGTCATAAAAACTTAATTCCTTTTATGATTGTTGCATTCGATCAAAGAATGTACGTCTTGGTTCCGAGATTGAATAATTTTTAGCCAATAAGTTCTCGTCTTGGTTCATAAAGGGATCATATGTCTTCATTTCTATTCATTCTAGCGGTGGAGGCTTTGCTTGTGATCATAATAATATCATAGATGGTCACGAAATTACCATTGAAGAGCAAAACATGTTTGAATAAATTTTTATATTTCTTTAATCTAACGAATAAATTAAAGAAGCAGTCTACTATTAGAAGTTTCAACTAAAATTCTTTTAGAGTGAACAAAAGCAGACTACTATTAGAAGTTTCAACTAAAATTCTTTTAGAGTGAACAGAAGCAATCTACTATTAGAAGTTTCAACTAAAATTCTTTTAGAGTGAACAATTGCATTGTTATGTGGACTCGTAAGGATAAGGAGATGGGAAGTTGCGTTCTGACTGGCGACTGATCACAAAGTCGACCACCCATTACGCCCAATCATAACCAGTGAATTATTGATAAATCAACATCTATAAAAACTCAAAGATGCAAAACTAAAATCCATTATCATTTGGCGAGTGAGGGAGATGAAAAGTTAATTCCTTTTATGATCGTTATATTCGATCAAAGAATGTACGTCTTGGTTTCGAGATCGAATAATTTTCACCAATAAGTTCTCCCCGCCTTGCTCAATAAAGGGATCATCTGTTTTCATTTCTATTTATTCTAGTGGTGGAGGCTTTGCTTGTGATCTTAATCATATCATGGATGGTCACGGAATTATCATTTAGGAGCAAAAGATGTTTGAATAAATTCTTATATCTCTATTAGTCTATCATTAGATAGAAATTTCAACTAAAATTCTTTTAGAATGAACAAGTGCATTGTTATGTGCAAAAATACTCCACCCTTTATCAAAAAAACAAGCTCATTGTATTAATAGCAACAACCCATTGTGACTTAGTGAAAAGTTCATATACTTATTTAGTAATTAGATGTCCAATCGTTTAAAAATACACCAATAGTATAATACGATTGAAATGGGAAAAATCTTGGGCTATGATATGGAAGGTAGTAAAAGAGATCTCAAAAAATTTATTGATAGCCTTGGAGTTAAGCATGGTCGATCATGAATATTTTGTCTTTTAACTCATGTGGTATGGGATTGGAGAAATGTAAGGCCATCTCAAAGCTTTGCAAGGGGCATAATATTACTTTCTTGGGAATTCAAGAGACTCGTTTGTCTCTGATTAACTCTTTCAAGGCTAAAAGCTTGTGGGGTAACTTTCATTTTGAGTATGCAGTGAGTCCCTCTATTGGTAGATCTGGTGGCTTAATCTCTATTTGGGATCCAAATTCGTTCCGCAAATCCAACGTTATTTCAAAGGAGAACCTTCTAATTATTGAAGGATTTTGGACTCTAAATCAAATGCATTGTTATATGATTAACGTTTATGCGCCTCAAGAAGACATGAAAAAATAAGCTTTATGGCAATCCATTCTTGAATTCATAAACTGTAATCCAAATCATTTCATTATTTTCGAAGACTTCAACGTGGTGAGAAACGAGTCTGAAAGAATTGGTTCCTTGTTCAATTCTTCCTCGGTTTCTGTCTTCAACCAATTCATTCAGGAAGGCAAACTCTGGGATGTCCCTCTTGGGGGTCATTCTTTTACTGGCATCAGTGTTCGTGGAGACAAGCTAAGTAAACTTGATCGTTTCCTAATCTCTGAAGATTCTACTCCTTATTTTCAGAATTTCTCAGCGTTAGTTCTTGATAGTCTCATCTCTGATCACAAGCCGATTGTCTTGAAACCTTCTACCTTGGATTTTGGCCCAACCCCATTCAAATTCTACAACTCTTGGCTCCTTGATAACAAAATTCGTGAATTAGTATCTCAATTTTGGGAGAAGCATATAGTTGAAGTGGGGTCTAACCCAATTATTGACTTCAAAAACAAGATGAAGGCCTTAAAACCTATCATTAAAGAGTGGTCTAAAAACCTTAACGCTTTAAAACTTTTTGAGAAGAATGAGCTGATAAACAAAATTAAAGAATTCGATAATAACATCGAGAATGGTATTGGAGGTCAATTTGTAGACTCTCCCTGAGCTTTATGGCTTGCAAATCTTCGTGATATAGAGTCTAAAGAAAATTTAAATGCTTCCCAGAAAGCTAAAATTAAATGGGGTGTTGAGACGGATGAAAACTCGAAGTTTTTTCATGCCATTGTTAATCAGAAACGTAGAACTCTTGCTATCCATGGTATTATGTTCGAAGGTCACTGGCTTACTGATCCTCTCTTGATCAAAGACGCTTTCTTTAATTTCTT
>BQNB010056900.1:5066-30635 GCA_026074375.1 Tanacetum coccineum
CTAACATGGTCGGTACTACCACACTCATAACATGCCCTAACAGGCGGGTTTCTAGCATTGACAGGATTCACATTCCTTGGCACACTTCTACAATCCTTTGCCAAATGACCAGGGCAGTTACAGTTATAGCATGTGCGACAAGGTCCACCGAGTGCATGGTAGGAGTTGCAGGTGGCACACTTGGGCCAAGTACCTGTATTCTCTCTTCCTACAGGGTTCACAGTAGTAGCAAAATCATTCACAGTCCTCGTCCTCTTATTATCATCCTACTCTTAGGAGTTACCAAATGTGGAACTAACCTAGCCAACTCATGAAACCTATCAGTATACGCAGCATGGCCAGCCCCGACCATGGCGTGATTCCACAACTCAGATTCTAACTTTTGCATCTCATGACTAGGACAAAACTCTTGTATCATCATACACTTAAAGTCATTCCATGACATACTAACAGCAACTTCCCGACTTAGCGTGCGGATCTGAGAGTTCCACCACGTTAAAGCCTTACTCACAAATAAACCAGCAGTGTATTTCACCTTTTGGTCAATACTACAACCACTCATATCATGCACAGATTCCATTTTATCAATCCAACGAGTGAGGGCTACAGCACCTCCCTTACCATCATATTCCTTAGGGTTACACACTAAAAGTTCCTTATATGAACAACCTACCCGGTTTCCATTCACTATCACATTCCCAACGTTCCCCTAAACGTTCTCATTAACCACATTACCATTCTGATTTCCAACATTCCCTTGGTTACTAACCTGGGCCAACATGGCGGGTAAGAGGTTTCGCAATTGCTAGGCAATGATCGTTGGGAAGTCGGGTGCACCTCCATTGGCTCCCCTACATTCCCATTAGCTCCCTCTACACCCTCATTAGCTCCCATACCTAGGTCATTTCCCTGACCATTCAATTAATCAACACACTCATCATTACCTTCCCTAGGTCTTTTACCCCCTTCCACCTCTACTAACCCGTTCACCCGTTCCCCCTTCTAGTGATTCGGCAGCAGGCCGGCTAGCACTTCGGGTTCTCATCCTTGGCGGCATTATCTATACAAGGAAGAACATAGGCAACGTTAGGTAAGTGGGAAGACTCGCACACATTCATCGAATATCTTACTATATACAACCAGATATACACGTAACTCTACCCTATCGTGTCAACATCGATTTGTATGAACAACATTATCAAGTATGAGTGAGTTGTGATATGCTTATAACTACGTTGGCCACCGTACTTATATTCGCATCCTTTCCCATTCATATCCAATATTGAGCCCACCCATTTCAATGACTGACATAACTAAGGCACCAAACCGCCAACACACAAAGGCACACAGAAGCGGAACACCGCGCACATAGATCCTATACGCAACTAGACGACGGATCTTAGGTTATAGTCTAGGCCAATTTCCTAGTTCTCTATAACCATGGCCTATGATACCATCTGTCACAACGATAATGGCAGGAACTAGGCCTCATGCAACATAATGATCATCTTAAACTAGAGTACAAAAATAGAGGAAAAACTACATTGCATAAAATCCAAGTTGCTTGAAACCATCTAACATTGAATCAAAACTAATAGTGGTCTGTCCAAATTATTATCACACTATTAAATCACACATATCTCTTTCATTTATGCATTTGCCCTCGTAGGGGACTGTTTACCTCTAACTTAATCCATAATCTCCCCCGAATACTAAAATCAAACAAAAGCAAGCAGTATTCAAAACCGAAATTCCACACGGGATACTTTTAAGTTGCTATTTATCACCAAATATTCCTCTTTTCACTTCACCTGAAAAATGATACTCGGGGAACGTCAACAATAATGTTGGTGTGCTCGGTAGGTTTGTCACTTAAACCCAAAAGTTGTGCAATATTTTAACAGCTGGACAATAGTGCTATATGATATGTGAATATATTGCTAACTATACAAGACATAGCATCCTCGCTAGTCATATCTTAACATCCAATAATAAATCCGGGTCGCAACTTCCAAATCACTAACGCACCTATAGCGGCCTACTGTTGGAGACTATATTAGGGCGTACCACAATGAACCTTGATGCCTAACATAATACATGCAAGTACCACACAGAACCTTGTATGCCAAACACAGTACATACAAGTACCACACAGAACCTTGCCATGCCAAACACAGTACATGCAAGTAAATCAACACATAATATTCACATAACAGTCATAAGCACATATCTTGTCCCAAAAACAAAACCACATTTCGCACAGATCAATTCAAAACATTTCAAAACACATTTGAGTATCATTTTCCCCCAACGGATAAGGAAAAAACAGTAAAACAGTAGGGGGCTACCGTGAATAAATTTAAGAAAGCCTTTAGCAACCAAACTTCTACTACACTAAGCAATGCACGGACGCCCACACAAGACCTAGTCCAGTTGATGTCTCATTTTAATCAATCACTTCCAAGACAATCTTCATGTTTGATGCATAGAGTTTAGACGCGTTGTACAAGTACTCAAAATAGTTTTTAGTGGTGTGATGGTTGACGACTTATCTCCACAATCATATCAATCTCATTCTCCGATAATACATACTTATACTATTTAGCGTAAATAGATAAGTAATATAATAAATATTTATAATTATTAATTATAAATATATCTCGACAAGTCCATTCGGTACACCTTAATCACTTCAAAATAATCATTCCTTGATTGAAAACGACACGTTTAATCACAACAAACACCTTCGGAAAGTTTCAAGAAAAATTATATTTTTTCGTCTTTTAGTGAATTTATTAATTAAATAAAACAATAAAATATTATTTTTTCTATTATAAAATCAAAAATTCATGTTTTAAGGTAAATTTAAGTATAAACTTTTACGAAATTTCGGCTTGACCCGTACGCCGTGTTTACACTGTTTTTCCAAGTTTCAAACCGTTAATTTCAAACACTTTTCGATCAAAACTCCAAAATCTCAAATACTTTAACGTTCTCAAGAAACGATGTTCCCAACAATAACGATCAAATATCAATTCGGTAATACATTTCGCTTTCAAAAGTCCCCAAAACTCAAAATGACCAAATATCACTTATTAGGGTCTCAAGCCCAACAAGGTTCCTATAGGACATTTATAGTCTAATATACTATTTTAAGTCCAAAAACCAAGGTCCATTTTTTACCATTTATAAGTATATATTAATTGTTAGAAATAATTCCGGGACACAATAAGCCCTCCCGTTAAGCCGCGGCTCAAATAGACTTATTGGGCCGTGAGTTCATAAACTCCAAAATACGTATATTAAGGTTTAAAATAAGATACGCATGCTTTTTGGTTACTACATAAGCCTTAAAAATAGTCCACACATATGCCATTAACACAAAATAATCAAAATCACTTTCCTAGTGAGTATTGGGAATTTACATGGTGGCACTTTAAGCACCAAATAAGCAAGAAATAGCTTTTAAAAATAAGGTCGAATAAGCTATACAAGCGAACTTATCAAAAAATAAGCAATTCTCAGCAAACATTATTTCAACCATCACGACCACTACATCAAAACTACAAAAACCCTTAATTTTATTTTTCACTATTCACGATACCAAACGCACCCTTTTTAATTCATTTCGCTTTCTAAAAATCGATTTTTCACACGATCAACTTGTAAACTAAAATTTATTGCATCAAAAATAAACCCAAAAGGACAAACGAAAATTTAAATTTAAAAATTTTTAAGAAAATCTTAAAAAATAGTAGATTTTGACACGAACCGGACAACCCAAACGTTGTTTAAATGAATAACCAAACACTAGAATCAACCCCAAATATTTATGTCTTTATGTTTTCTTGATCAAAATTCAAAAATTATGGGTGTGTGTGTGTTGTAGGTGGCGGACGAACTTTACACACATAAGAGAAGTGTGTGTTTTTATTTTTTGTAAATGGAATGGATTATGATGAAAATAATTCTAGTGGAAGCATATATGTGTACATCTCTTAGACAAAGGAGCTAAAATTTAGCCTCCTTGACTCTCTTTCTAACCATAACCGGCCATGGGATCCAAGGGAGTCCCGGCGGGGGGGGCCTTTCTTTTAGTGTCGAAATCATTATAATGCTCGTAAAAACATCAACCTTCATAATTTAACCCAAAGTTAATTAGCTTTTTTTTATTCACTTTTAAAAAATTATTTTCCATTAATTAGAGTATTCATTGACATATTTACACTTTTAAACACCTTCAAAAATTCAATTTGGATTTTTAAGGACGTGTCAGACTCGTTTTTCGGAATTTCTCTATATTCAACGGGTCAATCACCCGGAATTCAAATAAAACAATATTACCTTTCACAAAAGGATTTATTAATCGTAATAAACCTCAAATCATCACATATCTTATAAAATCACCACCGTCAACACGGCACAAAATCTGAATAAACTGACAAAAGTCAAATGGTCGAAGGACTATTAATGAAATATTCAAAACACAAAAAGGGCAAATGTTACAACAACAATGCAAGATTAAGTAACAAATTTAAGGGATTCTATTTCATTTTCAAGTTTGGTATATCGGGTTTACTTCACTATGTGGTCACAACAATAGCCTATTTTACTAAGTGGTCACAGCAATAGCCTATTTAAGGGATTCCATGTCAACTTCCAGGGAGAAGTAATGTAGTCTATTTTACTAAGTATGGTTTGTGAAGTATTCTGCATACGTGAGAAGAATTTTTGCTGATTCCTTGCATGTACCCCCGAAAAAATATTCACCAAGACCTAATGACAAGCAGCAGTAGTATTTTAATGTGGTTTTCTACTTCTATAAAATTACACTATGCACATAAATGTCAAACAGAAGTTTTTTCTAGCTACATCAAAGTTTCAAAATCTGCTCAAGATAGGGATGTTGGTTTGGGGGGAAGCTAATTTAGAAACTTCGCCAAAAAGGAGTCTATAAAGAAAGCTTTTCAAGACATGCTGCATGAATTAGGGGAAAGTTAATCCAACTCATGCATACTACAATGGTTCCTGTACAATTAAAGACACTGAAGATCCAAGCTAGAGTACACGTATCAAGACTAGAAGAAAAAGACGTCATCTTTAGCATTGGAAGCGCCTTGGATATCATTTTATCATGTTGTATTTGTACTTGATAGGAACATTGTAAGTAATTCCGTATGTCTACATATTGGGGGAAGATTGTTAGCCTTAAAATACGAGGACTTATACGGAATTACATTAGTTCATAAATAGCCAAACACGTAGGGACTAGATTAGACTATTAAGGATAGTTTAGTTGTGTTTGGATTATATATACCCCCTTCATACTTCCATGGAGGGGTGAGGATTCATTTTATAATATGACATAAAGTGTGTGTGTGTATGTTCTTTCTGTCTCTAAACCACATACACATCTTTTCCTTTCTCTCTCTAAATAATATGGCTAAGTATTTGTTTAATCCTCCCTGACCTCTGAATCATATCTTGTTAGTGATATCTTATTACTTACATTAGCCTTAAAATATGTTAACTTATACGAAATTACACTAGTTATCATTAGACAAGACCCGCAGGGACTAGTATTGTTAAGTTAGTATAGTTTCCCTTGTCTTGACCTATATATATACCCCCTCCATACTTCCATGGAGGGGTGAAGCTCACTTTTATAAAGTGTAAGTGTGTGTGTTTTCTCTCTAGCATACACACATCTTCCCATCTTTCACCTTATTCTCTAATAAACATGGCTGAACATTTATTTCATTTTACCATACCTCTCGATCTGTTTTAGTTCTGATTTATACACTTTATTTATTCTCTACAAGTGGCATAAGAGCTTAAACCAGGGGCATTTGTATCAATTGTTTGTTTGCTGGTTTATTATCACGTTACCATGCAGCTTTGTCTGTTATTTATTTTACCAGACAACAGTGTTATACATGTTGTTTGTTTATGTTTTTAACAGAATTGGGTTCGTGGTAAAAGTGTTCTTATTCTTGTAAGAATCTACCACGAAAACAGTTTGTTGTTGTTATAAATTCTGCTAGTTTAGTTATGTTATTTTTGTTTATATTCTGCTGAGTTTTGTACTTAAAAGACCATTTTTAAAAGAAACAAAACCTAGGTTTCTTGGTAGCTGTTTGGCCAAAAAGAAAAAACACACATCCAGAATTTAGGGAAAAGTATAAAAGTACTGTACTTGATGGCGGTTTGGCCACCGTGGCAATTTGGTGAACAGGTGGCGGTTTGATCTTTATCATGGTCTGAATGAAACAAAACGCTACCCAAATTTTAACTTGGTGACAGTTTGGTTTATCATACCTGCCAGCGGTTTGGTAAACCACAACCCAAACTGAGTCAACTCGGTATTTACCAAGTTGACCGGTTTAACTCAGCTGAGTTACTGAGTCAGACTGAACCGGCAATTACCGAGTCTAACCTAATAGAAAAGAAAAAAATTAGACATAAATGACGAAGGTGAGACAAACTCAAACCTACAATCAACAATCTACAACAACCAATTATAGCCCTTCAAAATCATCACCACCAAATCCATCATTTATCACATCCCATCGTCACATTCAATCAATCAAATCCAACAATCTAAACCTATCCCATTGTCTCGTCAACTAACACCAACTCCATTTCTTCTAATATACAACATGACTCAAATCAAAACAATAAATACAAAGATCTCACTCACAAAGTTTGATTCGTTTATCTTAAAATAATTCAAGATTATTTATGACCTTAATGAATCAACACCCATCTCATCATCGATCTTGAATCAAGACAACAAACGAATATCAATACAAACCTACCCGAGACCTTGTTTAGCAAGATCTTGAAGTCAAAAACCTTCTTTGTTCTTCGCGGCTAGAGATGCGGTTATAAAATGGAGTAAGGGAGTTGGTTTGTATGTCTTGTAATTGAGACTCGCTTCTAGAGAAGTGATGTTGAGGAATTTGTTTGATGACTTGCGACTACTCTTATTATTGATTTATTAATTGAGTTTGAAGACTTGTGTTTATGAAATAATATCTAAGTTTGGATGAAAGAGAGTGTGGATCTGTTATTGGGAGAAAATACATAGACAGAGGCGATGGAAATATGATTAGGGTTAACTAATGGGAGATAAATTAGGGATGTAGATTGGTTATGTATCACTGTGTTGGACCAGGTATTATACACTGATGTTGGGCTGGATTTTGTTTAAACTGAACATTGGGCCATCTTCATGGATCTCAAATACTAGGCCAGGTATAATAACAACACAGTTGGGCCGAATGTAAACTTGGGCCAAAATTTATTACATGGTGATAGGCTACATTATATTTGATGTTCATTATTGGGCTGTTAAGTATATTGTTATGGATTAGGCCAGGTACAAAAACGTTATCATGACAAGTTGACTAGACAATGTTTTTTCGTTGATGACATTCAAAAATAACATTTGTTCTAGTTTAACGACATTTAAACAACAAATACGATACATAATGCTAAAAAGATCCTGAAAAGATTTAATAAATGACAAACGTCTAGAGATTCGAATTACAATGACAAGTGATCACGAATTTGATTTGGTATCCCTTATTTGAGATTGAAGTGGGTTTCATGAAGGAGTCTACTTATTTCATCATCGAGACTTCTTTCTATTTTCTACCCCTTTTCTACAAACCCAATCTATCGATTGATGACTTGCTTGAACGTATAACGCTTTATGATTGAGACTTGAATTATCTAGTTTCCAGTAGTCAGGGTGGTTGGTTGAAGACCTGGATAACTATCACTTAAAGGAGTTACATTGTAGTACTCAGTGTCACACGCAGATGTCGATGTGGATAATTTCAAGAGGTGGTGTACTTCTTATACTTTTAGGACTTGGGTATAGAGTACTTATAGATTTAATCTTGCACCGTTCTTTAATCAACAACAATGCAAGCTTAAGTAACAAATTTGGGGGATTTTACTTCATTTTCAAGTTTGGTATATCGGGTTTACTTCACCAAGTGATCACAACAATAACCGACAGAATACGAGGTTGGTAAGTTAGCCAGAGAGTTTAAAGGTTGAGATGTAATCAGCAATTCTTACGGGATATTATTATGCTATTCTAAGACAATGGTACTTCACAGTCTAAGCAAAATTCTCAAAGTTCTTCAACGACATTCTTATACAAGACCTTGATTATACCAAGTTTTCTTGATTCTTGCTTCATCTCCTTCTATAGTTTTTGAAGACAAGAGGGTAATGGTTCGTTTAGAATTCAAGATTTGTGCTTAAGACAATAACTTCTCGAGTATATGGGTGTACACGACAATGATGCTTCCGAGAGTTCGCAACCATCATGGGGGAAAATGTGTACATCCGGGACTTAGTTGACTTTGATGTTACCATGTCAACTTCTAAGGGGAAGTAGTGTATACTACTTCACTTAGTATGGTTTGTGAAGTATTATCCATACGTGAGAAGAATTGTTGTTGATTTCTCGCATACACCCTCGAACGAATAGTCACCAAGCCCTAATGATAAGAATCAGTGGTCGTTGGTATGGTTTGACTTCTATAAAATTCCGCTGTGTACGTCAATCACAAGTAGAATATTGTTCAAGCTGCTTCAAATTTTCAGATGCTCAAGATAGGGATGTTGGTTTGGGGGAAGCTGGTTCAGAAACTTCACCAAAAAGGAGTCTATGAAGAAAGCTTGTCAAGACATGCAGTATAAATTAGGGGGAAGTTAATCTAACTCATGCATACTACAATGGTTCCAAAACAAGTAAAGAGAATAGAGATCCAAGCTGGAGTACAAGTTTCAAGACAAGGAGAACTCAGAAGACATCTTCAGCTTTGGAAGACTTTATTTTGTTGTAATCGTACTTGATAGGAATATTGTAAGTAATTTCGTACGTCCACATATCGGGGGAAGATTGTTAGCCTTAAAATATGTTGACTTATACGAAATTACACTAGTTATCATTAGGCAAGACCCGCAGGGACTAGTATTGTTAAGTTAGTATAGTTCCCTTGTCTTGACCTATATATACCCCTTCCATACTTCCATGGAGGGGTGAAGCTCACTTTTGTAAAGTGTAAGTGTGTGTGTCTTCTCTCTAGCATACACACATCTTCCCATCTTTCACCTTATTCTCTAATAAACATGGCTGAACATTTATTTTATTTTACCATACCTCCGGATCTGTTTTAATTTTGATTTATACACGTCATTTATTCTCTATACAACCACATAAGGGGCAAGGTAGTATGAAGACTGTTACCCTATGGTATTCTTTCTACGCACTCGCATTTCCCTAGATCTGTCAATAGTGATACAGACAAAAGGTGGTTTTCTAAGGCCTAACGCGCACATTCATCAATAAGAAGCAACAGTAAAAGGATCTATAATCTGACTTTCATGCAATCATAAGCAAATACAAAGGAGGGTTTAGCCTCGCATGTTATAAAGGAAGTAAGAAGATAAATCAATCACACAACACATAGACATATTAAATGATTAATGATAAATAACATTACTTGAATTAAAACATGGATCCAATGTAGTACAATAGGGTTTTGAGGCTCTAAAAGCGACCTAAGAAGCTGCTACAAGGACTAGGGTTTGTCTCATGATGTTGTAGTATTAATAATATACTACGTATTAATACCAAAGTGATGAAATCCCAAAATTACCCTTGAGGACAAAGGTAATAAGGAAAATTCACACTAAAATATAATGTACGTAAACCGGTAAGTGATTACCGGGTCGTTTCACCCAAAGAATTGTGAAATTGAGACTCCGTTTTTATTCGGACAATGATTTGAATTGGTTCAGAGATGATTGTTTTCTAAAATCCTAATAGTGAGCAAATAAAGGCACAATTAAAATTAACTACGAAAAACGTTAACGAAAACTAAGAAAAACGTAACAAATAAGCAAGTACACTAGAATTAAACCCTAAATAATTTTCTAAACTTTCAAATGCATCAAGTCAATTCATTACTGGACCATAATCGTTATCAGTTGTCACATGTTAGATTCAATAAGGAATCTAGCAAGTCACTACCGCACAGTGATGTTTGATGATGGACACTGGTAAGGATTTCCATTTCGTCATTGTGAATACTAAAGAGTTCACTCTGAAGTTCTGGCTAATATAAACAATGTTAGTGCGTGGACTCTTGATAACAGCTTATGAAGCCTGATGATGTTCAACAATAGTGTTTGTAAATGGATGTGTCACCTACGAGTATTTTGATTGATTTTGCTCTAGACTGATTTGTGCATTGGTTTTTGTACTCGGAGGCTAGAGCTTATTGCCAACCTTTCTAAATATCAACGATCATCGGAATCGGAGATGTCAATATGTAACGTGGTGTATCTCCGTGACAAATGTGACATGTTTTCTGTTGAGAGAAACCCAAATTGGCTGGGAGGGTGTGCATGAGCATCACTGGGTCCATGATGTCATTTTCAATGTCATGCAATACTTGTGTTTCTGACAGCATAGTATTGACCCGGTTTCTGCCTTATGTTGTGTGGTGGCTTCTTTGTTTAGAACCTTCTATCCATACAATTCTTTAAAATTCTCTTCACACGCCTTCAATGCTTACCAAGGACGTCATTACTAACACATTGTTGTGATTGTTCAGTGTTGCTCATTCTTTTGTCGCATTATTCCCTTATACATTCATCTGCAATCATACTAAGGAACTTCTATTTCTAACTTTGGATTATCCTTGGGTAGATCATCGGTTCTGGTTTTGGATCATTAGGATTGATTCCTAACCTATCCACCTTATGACTCAGTATCGTCGTGAAATTTAGATGTTGTTGGGTATTAGATCGAACATAAAACCTTTTTAGCACATTGAGTCAATTAGCATCTTATTTTAAAATACATTTTCTCCCAATTATTTTAAATAATAAACACTTTAGTTTTTGATATACACACCTTGTGATTAAAATATGTACTTAAAAATCTTGTTGGAGAAAATATGTCAGCACTTGTATGGTTTGGAACATTTTGATAATGTTTTGATTACATATGATGGTCGTTGATGATGTATCAGAAACATTAAAACTTTGTTGTTGAAAAACTCCCCCTAAAAATAGGTCATTTGAAAAAATTGTTGTCCTTTTGTATACATTGTGAGGGTTTTGAGTGTTGAACACACATTTTGAAAGATTATGAATTGTCATGGAAAATTGTGTTCAACTTTTTGAAAAACCAGATGTTAGAGGACTTCTCTTCTAACGGTAAGGGTAAGCGCACTGATACGTACACTATCATTTTTCTTGAGCTTAAAACATTGAATGTCTTGTAAGAACAGCTCAAGACCGAGAAACATTAATTTTCTCGTTGTGAGGATGAGTTATAAAACCTTCCTTTTTTTGAATTCCCGGGTTATGTATGGACTTTTGCACATAAGCCATTTAGACCAATTAGATAATGACATGTTTGAAACTATTTGCAACTCTCGCTCGAACTTCATTTACACACCCGTGTCAATGTTAATCGACATTTCTAAGCACGTAAATGTTATCGATTCCAAGAGACATGTTGAGAAGAATATTTTTTGTAAATTTTCTGATTTTCTTTTTTGTTTTGTCTTTTGAAGTTTTATTTTTTTGTATTTTGCTTTTTTTTCAAAAATATGTACATGTGATGTTTGATGATGATATCTATGCAGATCATTTGCTCAAACCTCTATTCCGCTGGAGTCAAATCTCATACCATTCCTTCTTTTTTTTGACAAGATACTTAAACCGATCCCAGGAAGGGCTTTCGTAAACATGTCAAAGCTAATTGGTATTCAGTTTGGACAAAATTTATTCAATTTTACCATTTTCAACCTTGTTCCCTTTATGATATGATACCGAGTATGGATTGCTGTTGTCGTGGAATGTTGTACGGGGTTGCATGAGATTGTTATGGCTGACTGAGAGTCGCAATACAACGGTATTTTGTTGTAGTTGAAGCCATAATCTTGAAGTTGTGTCCTCATCCACATTACTTGAGCACAACTTGCAGATAACGCCACATACTCTGCCTTTACTGATGACATTGCAGTGCACAAGTTCTGCTTTTATTTGAAAGACAACTTAAAATTTATCACCATGAATGTTAAATCCCTCCAGATGTGCTTTTACGTGTATCAAGGCATCGCTCACTATGATCAGCGTCTAAATATGTGTTAGTTCAAAGACAGAATCCTTTGGATACCAGAGTCCCATGTTAATGGTACCCTTTAGGTATTTAAAGATTCTTTTAACCTCCTTGAGGTGCTTTTGTGTGGTCGTGCTTGATAACGTGCAACAATAGCATACTGCTTGCACTAAGTCTGGTCTACTAGATGTTCATGTTCATGAGTGAACGATTTTAACTCGATAATCAAGTTTGGTCTAGGTTCTCCACTAAGATCTACATCTAGTTTGGGTTTAGTAGCCCCAATGGTGTACCACTATGGAGTGACATTGTCCATATTAAGCTTTTTCAGAATTTTAAAGCATACTTGGACCTGATTGATAAAAAATACCTTTTGGGGAATGGTGAGTTCTGAGTCCTAAAAAGAACTTCAATCTACCCTATTAAGGGACATTTCAAATCTACTGTGCATTAATTTTTCAAATCGTTTTGAATTATTTAGGATTGTCGATCCAAAAATTATGTATAAACCGTAAACTCTGAACAAGTAGATATCCTCCCCGTATATTTTTATCTTTAAATAAAGTTGGGTGTTAATTGTACCTTTAGTTAAATGCCTTTGGACACAGAAGTTTGATTTAGTTCATCGTACCAGGCTCCTTGGTGCTTGATTTTATACATACAAAGCTTTCCTAGAAGTTAGACTTTTTTGGATGGATCTGGATCAAAGAACCCTTCTGGTGTGAAACTATAAACCTCTTTCCTTCAGTGGACCATTAAGAACTGCCGTCTTTGGACGTCCTTCTGATAGATTGGAAAAGACGTGTGTGCTTACGTTATGGGCAACAAAAATCCGAATGCTTTCCAAGCGAGCAACTGGATGCAAATGATTCTTCAAAAACAATACCCTCTCCTGAGCACTACCTTTTAGACAAAAAGTCATGCTTTATTGCGGAATTACAGTCTGATCTTCTCCTTCTTGTTCTTCCATAAACCCACTTTAGCTTATTGTCATCTTGCCAAATGGTTTGTCGGACTAGTTCCCAGACTTTTAGTTGTCAATGATGATGTTCTTCCTGCATTGACTTCGATCCTTGCTGAAATCAGCATTGCCTCTTTTAATGTTCTCTCGGGTTCAACAATACTAACCGGAGTTGCGACATACCACATTTCAGGTTCTGTGGCAAAGATGTCGTCTTGTTTGAACTTGGATGATGGTATTTCCAATGAACTTGTTCTAATGGATGATCTCTGGTCCATCGTTAATCATGACTTTGTGGTTGAAATGAATGAACATTCGGTTTTATCAATGTTGCGTGAGGAAGAATCTCAACAATTTCTTGTACACATGTACAAAAGGACTGAGAAAATTCAGCTTCTTGAAATGGATGCATTCGGTGCTTGATTATTGTTGTTTCTAGCTTGATCGGTATCTCGTTTTGTGTTGGATTGTTAATATTCTTCAAGTAAAGGACTGAAGAGAAATTCAACCTTGTTGGTCGAATCTGTCTTCTTGCTGTAGGAAACAAACATTTTGTATTGGGGGCATCGAGGTTAGAGTTGTCATAATCTGACGCCCTTGTGTCCTTGAGGAACGCCCGGCTGAAGTGTATGTTCAAATGACATCTCTTAGTCTTAGTTGTGGTGCTTGAGGTCTGACCTGTTTGTGATCAGAATAATTTCTTTGATCTTCATCAAACTTGATATGAATGGACTTCAGTCTATCAATCTTGTTCGTTGTTATAAACCAAGATATCCCTTTCGACTGACGTTATGGAGTATCCCACCATGACCATGGATACCCTTTTTTTTCTTTCTATTCTTATCCTGATTTTCCCCATCTCTAGTTATGTAACAAATGCAACCCAAGATGTGAAGATGTTTTATGAAGGTTTCCTGTCATTTTTGATGTGATATGCAGTCTTTCATGACGGGATATAATGATTGATCTGTTTATGAGTATAGCTATGCGTTGCAATTGGCTTAGCCCAAAATGGATTATGGGAAGTTTGATGCTGAAAGATCGTGTTTTCGTGCAGCCTAAACCAGAGTCGGTTCAGTCTTCAACAACGCCGTTCTGTTCAGGTGTAGAGGAGTGGAAGTTTGTGTTCAATGCTCTTCTTCTTTGAAATAAGCATGGAGTGTCTTGTTCAAGAATTACGTGCCTATGTCGTACGGTCATAATAAATTGAGCTTGAAAGATTTGCGTTGAATCATCCTGAGTAAGTCTTTGAGAAACTTTGGTGTTTCATCTTGGATCGTAGGAAAAAGAGTCCAAGTGTATCGTGAATAGTCTTAACAATCACCAGAATATACTTCTTCACATTTATGCTTGCAACTAGCAGTGGACCAACACAAGTCCATGTGATAAGAATTATTTAGCAACTTCCTTTGGAACTAGGAACCTGCTTTTATTGTCTTGAATGAACTTCTTTTTGCTTTATCATTTCTACAAGACGAAACAAAGTGATCCTTGGAATATTTAAACTTAGGCAAGCCTTTCACAACATCTTTCTTTGAGGAGTAAGGTGATGTAATCGAAGTTAAGTTGAGAAAAGCACTTCGATGACCATAAACCATGCTTGAGTTGGTGATGATGCTTTAGCATGAAACAGATTGGAGTTGATGATGAATTGTTGTTTATTGAAGGAGATATTGTGTAGAGTAGCCGATCCATGAATATATAGTTAGTAAATCGTTTCCTGAAGATCTCTCACAAAAACAAGTAGATTTTCCTTGAAAAGCAACTCCAAATCAGCATCACAGATTGATCAGGACCGATGAAAAGATTTGTTGATGAAGGCCTTGACGTAATAAACCCGTTTTGATCGTGAACATTTCCTTGAATAAGATCTACTAACCAAGATTGGAGCAAATGAATCATTTCCAAAACGACAGTACACAGAAATTTCTCTACAAAATTACCACAAAGCTTTAGATGCACGTCTGTGATTTGTGCATCAGAGTCAACAATGATTAGGATGAGTTTGGACATTCTGCAAGAGATTTAGAGGACGATGGAAACATTGGATCAAATTGGATCTAAGAATTTGATATTCATCAAGACATTAGTTATCCTAGAGGACTAATTGTCTATAGTGGGACTAATACTTGTTGATTCATCAGCTTTCCTAATCTTAGGCATCCATATCTTTTTGGTCCTAAGTGGCATTATTGTTCATGTATAAACCTGATGGACATCTCAGTAGCTACCACCATTTCCATTCCTGTTTTGTATTCTCATCAACTTTTTTAATAACTCTTGGATTTCTAGATAGTGGAGTCTGATGCAAATATTTTCTTATGGGGTGTTGCAACAGATTTGGTTCGCTTTTATTTGGGTTTACTAGCATTAATTGGCTTTCATTGAGGCTCTTGTTCTATGCTTTTCAGTCTTTCAAGTATCGAGAAAACAACAAGCATCCTGATTAGAATTAAACACACATGTTCCACATTCTGCACAAACAGCGTTTGATTCGACAGTTCTGGAGTTTGAACTGTCTATTACACGCAGTTACAGACTTTGTTTTCTTTAGGAAATAATAGAAATCCTAATGCTGTCTTCTACTTCCTTCTTTGTAAACTTCACTTGACTAATTTTGGCTAGAACCTTATCTTTCACTTGATAGCTCTTAAGATGTGATCTGCTAACACTAGTAGGTGTGAATTACTCCTGAAGATTTAGACATGTTGAGGATTTGGATTCTAGAAGCATGAGGGACAACGGTGGTGGTTCTGTTTTGTGCTGTGGTGGAGGGCAATTCTAACTTCCTGTTTAAGCAACTTTTGTGGTTTCGAATCGCTTGGATTTCTATTATGAGGCAAAATCTGTTGGTGTTTGTTTAAATAAAACAATCGACACATTAGTTTTTATTTATCCGACCTCGTTTTGTTTGAAACTTAGCTTTTCTGGAGATTTGTGAAAAAGGATTTCGGATTTTCCTAAAACTGTGGTTTTGGAAATCCGTTTTGCTTTGAGCATTGGTTGTGACAACAGATGGTTTATCAAAACTGAGTTTCCACTGACTTTCCTTTTTGTTACCAAGTTTGGTGTTTCTTTAACTCATTTATCACCATTGTTCTTGTCTGCATTAGAGCTTTCAAATCTTGTATTTAATGTAGTGTTCACGTTCTTTTCGAAATTCATTGGAAGCATTTTCTTTGCAAACTGGTTGTTTTGCATCTGTTTCTTTACAATTTTGTAAAGTAAGTTCAAGAGAAATCGAATGTTTTTCAGTTTAGAAAAATTTTTAACAAATATATGAACTTTTTGTTAAAACAGATTCGTTCGTTTTGAAGCTTTAGTGCAAGACATTCACATTCTTTGACTTTATGATGTGATACATTAGCCCGTCTGAAATGCTTGCATTGTAATATCTGTATTTGCATTTTTTTTTAATGAGAATAGAATGAAAATATGAAATGTAAAAAATCTTTAGACAAAACAATCTTCGAGAGTAAGTCTTATATGTTTGAAACAATCAGCCTTTTCTGATTCAAGTTCGTTCAAGCTCCTTTTCAAGGGATATTTACGTACTCAAAATAGTCATAATTTTTTTCAGGTTATGATTTATAACAATACTGTCTAGTATGGTTTTTGTGTCTAATGAGGCATTTAATAAGATTTTGATCAAAACTTCCATATCTTAGCAGTTGGGTTAGGAAATGCACTACTAGTATGATTAGACCAAGTTTGTTGACAAATTGTTCTAAAATGATTGAAGTTGTTTGTCATTTCGTTATAAAGTAGTCTACTTTTACTAATGGATTTAGACATGGGTAGAAATCCAACGTTTTTAGCCAAGTTTGGGACTTTGTTCTAACTAAAGTTTTTCTCTACATTGTCTGCTAACTTCATTAGCGCGTTCCAAATGATCAAGTTAGGCTTTGTATGGTGGTTTGAAAGTTTCATTAAAGAACAGTTTTGTTGTGTAATTGTATGGTTTAACTGTGTCTTTATCCAATTTTGATCTACTCTCCTTTGCAAGAGTCACTATCTCTTCCCCATCGGGGGCAAATCTGTTTGCAGGATCAGAAAGTATCATATGGGATCTCATACAAACAGGGGTTTCAGATTGAGCTTCTCTTGAGGTAATTTGGATTAGCACAAAGGTTGATCTTCATTATCGTTGCGCATTTAGGTGAGATAACATTGTGAATGGTTTGAATTGACTGATTGCGTTTATAAAGAATTTCATTTAAAAACTTTATTTGTTTGTCCATTTCAATCATCGTGTCAATGTCTTTTCCTTCCTTACCTTTTTAAATCCGAAATACATTAGTTTTTCTGCTTGAGTTGTCTCTCAAATTGTGACCTAGTTAAAGAATCTTTTTGACTAGCTCATAGTGTTTCTGATTGACAACTGAAATTTTCATTGGTTTTAGTTTTTAACCCTCTTTTATGTCAATGTCTTTAAGAGATAATAGTCCTAGAGTTTCATTTAACTTTGTTTGAGTATATTTAATCACTCGTTAGATCATTAAGGGCGTGTACTTCTCAAGCCAGTCTGTTTTGGTCTGAAGTGCAATCAGAGAACTATCCGACTGCTAGTAGCCTCCCAGAGCCCTACTAGGACTACTTCAAGGTTAGTTTTGCATCCTTCAGTTATTGTGTCATATGTTTGCGTGTGCTTTCTGAATGCTTTTAAAATCCGTTTTGTTTTCCCTCTTTTATCAAGAGTCACAATTAGCACATTTAATTAGGCAAGCATCGCAGCACGATCATCAATACACATTAGTCGTCATTTTTGATCACCGGTTATTCATTGTACATATATTTTGATGAATCAGGATGTCATTGTATCATCCTTCTCCAAAACATTGTATCGTTTTTGGTTTCAGGTGTCAGAATGTAGTCTCACTTTGGCATACACATCATGTTCATCATGGTTTGTACTGTTCCAATGGCGTATATCAGTAGAACTTGATTCGCAAGGTGTGACCTCCTGAATTCTTTGCCATTGTAACTGTTAATGATGCTTCCAATCTGGTTCATCATCTCTTTCATCCGGTGTCTTCAGCCAATCAGCTTGCTCGCTCGAAGTGGAAAACTTGTTCAGTTGTTTGCACATTCATAATTTCTACTTGTGATAAGCGTATCTTTATACCGCTTTGGCTTCCTGCATTCCCTGGCATAGTGGTCAAAATTTTTTTATTTTTTCCCCCTTTGCAGTTAAGCACTGTATCACCAGTATTTTGCACTCCGGACTGCCTTACTATCTCTTTGTATAGATTTTGACCTTTTCCCTTGGTTAAGGGCAATTGGTTGAGATTTACATTTGATTTATTTTATATACGTACTATAAAATCGAACCACACATCATCATCTTCTCCTTGTGATACGCGTAGTCTTTAACCCGCTTTGGCTTCCTGCATTCCCTGGCATAGTGTCCAAATCCCTTGCATTCCCTCCGAGCTTGTTCTGGATCACTGTCTTCCTCAGAAACT
This sequence comes from Tanacetum coccineum, assembly GCA_026074375.1. Classification (NCBI taxonomy): domain Eukaryota; kingdom Viridiplantae; phylum Streptophyta; class Magnoliopsida; order Asterales; family Asteraceae; genus Tanacetum; species Tanacetum coccineum. The sequence goes on from BQNB010056900.1 coordinate 23,653, forward strand.
GACTCAGATTGAGGAGTAACTGGTTTGGCTATCTCTTTGCCTTTTTGTCTGGTAGACGCACTTGATCGTGTGGAAGAAGATTGCTTGTATGATGGTGCATTCGATCTTTGAGGTACAGGTGCCTGATAGTAGTTATCTGAATATGGTTGAGCAGCCGCAAGAAGTGCTAATGGATTTGCACTTCTGGCTAATCTCTCAGAACGGATATCATTAACTTCGTTTTGAAACTGCTTCAGAACGTCAAACAGCTTGTGATATGAGACCGTGTCTATTTCTTGACTCTGCTTGACAACTGTCACAAATCTTGACCATTCTGGTTGAAGTTGTTGAAGAAATTGAACATTCACTTGCATTGGTGAAACTTGCAAGTTGTTCCTTGTCAACTCATTCATCAGTTTATAAAATCGGGAGTAATAAGACTCCATGGATTCTCCATCTCTAGAAGTAAATTTCCCAAATTCCCAAAATAGATTGGTCTTCACATCTTGTACGTTCAACGATTCCCCTTGTTGTAGCCTTTCAATGGCTGTCCACATCTCCTTAGCTGTGTTACATGCATCAACAGTTGAGTAAATTTCATCCCCAATACCAGTCAGAATCAAGAAAATAGCTTCCTTTTCAGCTTGAAAGTAAAGTTTGTTCTCTGCTGTCATGTTGTGTATTGTCTCTACTTCTTCATGTGCAGCTACTGGTAGAATGTTCTCTGCTGCTTCAACTGCTGCAATGAGTACGTTCGTAGGTAAATATGGACCGTCAAAGATGCACTTCCTCAGATATTCACCATTCGATTTAGTGTCAAGGTATCGTAGAAAACGCGAATGCCACTGAGAATATCTCCCTGGTCCAAGCATCGGTGGACGCTCTTTTGAACCAGCTGCCATTATATTGTTATGCATTTGGCTATCTGTGGAGGATGTGTTAACTGGAGTAGACATGATGAATGAATAGTTATGAATTATGAAGTGTGAAAGATTTTGTTGGATCTTAAGTGGATATTGTGATTGAAGTTGTGGTTTTGTAAGCAATTCACGTTCACGGGATTTTACACGTCTATGATTAAAACCGATAAATGAATTAACGGGATTTTACAGAATCAATAGAAAACCGTGAATGATTTGATGCGGAATCAGCGGCCAAAAATTCCAGAAAAAACTGAAAAATGTCAAAAAATCATAGAAAACAAGCTTTTTGGGCCTCGAAAAATCCTTAACCTGCCAAAGGGTGGTTACAGCGTGATCCGTCTCGTTTTTCTCTTCGATTTGAGAGGTCACGGGCCTAAAACGGAGTTACGGATCAAAAGTTATGGCTGATTTTACAGAAACCCTTCTTCGTCACAACACACAAATTTTTCTAAAAAATTCGTTCGGTCTCAAAAAAAATTTGCTCGTTCTAATCCTCCTCGTTCGATCCGCTCGTCATCGACTCGCATCGTTCGATCACGCTGGTATCGATCACGCTCGGTTGTCGATCACTGCTCTATCGATCCTCGTTCGATCACGCACGTTCGATCACGCGTTTCGATCACGCATCGTTCATCACGCTCGTATCGATCACGCTCGTGTTCGATCGCTCGTTTCGATCGCATCTGTAAATCGATCCGTCTCGATCGGGAAAATCCGCTGTTCGAGTCGTCTAGTTCTGGTTCCGCTCGTTCAATCAGCTAGTTCGTCCGCTCGTCATCGATTCGTCTATTCGTATTCCGCTAACGTTCGATTCGTAACGTTTTTCCACTCGTTCGATCGATACGTTTTTCCACTCGTTCGATCGATACGTTTTTCCACTCGTTCGATCGATACGTATTTTCTTCACTTTTTTCGTTCTTCTCTTCTTGTTACCCGCGTTTCCAACAACAAAATGAGCCACGAAAAAAGTATTTATGCCGAGTGATGAATCAACCTAGCTGCCGAATTCAATATGCTTACCACACCAAAAAAAACCACGCTATCCACCCGAGGCTCTGATACCAATTGTAGGAACCCGTTTAACACTTCCACTTCATAACCCGAACCACGAAACAAGAAAAGAGAAGAGAGAGAGAGAGACGAAATAGAGAGAGAGAAGAGAGAGTTGAGAGAGAAAAGAAATTTAGATATATGAAAAAGATTAGATATTTTGTAAAATAAAATATCTATATATATATTTAGATATTTAGTAAATATCTAAATATATATATATACCCCTACACATTTAATGTGACGCGCGGGATATTTAACTAGGACCCGGGCTCGGGTTTTGCTTGGGATTAAACCCGAAACATATACAATATTAGATTAACTATCGAGCCCGATTCCCGATATTATCCTGTTACAACATTAACTAATTAAAGACCGAAGCTCCATCGTAGAGTGACCGAGCTTCCTTGTTCGACTCAATAAATTGAGGCTAACATTATCAACATACATGCTCCAGAGAAGGCGACAAAACCACACATGCTCATGCAAATCCATGTATGAGACATATGTGATTGCTCAGTTACTTCACTCGAGAAAGCTGAAGAATTAGATCAAAATAATCGTTTGAAACTTAACAGAAGGAAGTAAATCAGTTTTGTTCAGTTCTTGATGTGGCCAATATCAAAACTCCAGCGAAGGCGACAAAACCACTCATGCTCATGCAAATCCATGAATGAGACATGTGTGATTACTCAGTTACTTCACTTAAGCAAGTTAAAGGTTGCATACAGAAACTAAACTGACATTTTAACACATGAAAGGTTGTTCAGTTTTGAATGAAATCACTGAACCTTTAGTTTTCTTCAATCAGTACTGAAGGTTTAAGTTTTGAACCAATGTTCAGCATACCCAGTTCAATGATTAATCTTTTGAAAGTTGGTTCATCCAGAGGGCTGGTGAAAATATCAGCAGATTCAGCAAAAAGACAGATTGCTGCCTTTTAGTACTTCAGCACACAGATTTGCCTCCTAGCAACTGACAAGTACTTTGACGTGCATTTTCTGTCCATGTTGCATCTAGCATAGTCAGAGTCTGAGTATCCTTTTTGGTCAAAACCTGAACATTTAGGATACCAAGATCAAGACTGGAGGTACACTTTAGGTACCTGGAGATTTTTACAACAATAAGGTGGGATTCCTTAGGATTTGCCTGGTATCTTGCACAAAGACAAGTTGAGAATTAAATGTCAGATCTGCTATCAGTTAGGTGCATTAGTGATCCAATCATACCTCCATGCTGAGTCTCATTTTCAGTTTTGCCATTGAGATCATTTCCTAAGTTATTAAGGGGTACCATTGGAATTTTCACTTATGAACCTTTTATCAAATAAGCTTAATCATATCTTAACTAAATTGTTCTTGGTTGATTGAAAATGCCTTTATCAGAAAGATTGTTTTAAACTAAATCCAAGAAAATAGGCTGAGCGAATACCATCAGCACATTTCCAATATCTTTGAATCATTAGTTTCTACAACTATTACACAATTTCGTGTATGTGAACTCGAAGATAATATCAACATCAATTTGCACCAAAGTCAGGTTTTGTAGATAAACAGTGTATTGTCTATCTTTCCTCTTATAAACTTGTGTTTAGTGAGAAGGTTAAGAGAGTTTTATACCATGCTCTTGGAGCTTGTTTAAGTCTAATTTTCACACATGATTAGGGAACTCACTGCTCTCAGAACCTAGAGGTTGATTGACATAAACCTCCTTTTAGTTTACTATTGAGGAATGTACTTTTGAAATCCCTTTGATAAATTAAGAAGTTCATGTAAGTGGCAAAGGCATAAAAGATCCTAATTGATTTAAGTCTTGCAATTGGAGCATAGGTTTTTAATCATAATTCACGCCTTCATGTTGATTGATGATTAGATCAAGCATTATTACCATATGATTACAATGCTAGATTCATCCCTTATTAAAAAGGATTAGATTTGTATCATGTACTAAATTATCTTCCATTTGGAGAGGATAAGTGTTTAGAGATCTGAATATCTTTAGTGTTGTGAGGTTATCAATGAATAGTTTCATTGGTGTGTTTTATTTTTGTTCATACTGATCATCATTTAAGAATTCATCAGTTTGAAATAGATGATCATTTTGATCATTGTGATCAATTTGATCATCTTGACCATTTTGGTCAGATGAGATTTCTGCTTTAGTAACAGTTGTTTTATCTTTCATGAAGTTTTATGAAAGATTCTCAGTTGTTAAAAGCGTTTCAGTGTCTATCCTATAGAGCATGTACCTTTCTTTTCTCACTAGTCTGAATAATATATTTAGTATTACAGATTTGACTGAAGCTAAAGAGATTGTAGATTAGACTATTTTCAAGTACTTCATTTATGAAAACTATACCATAATTTTACATAACCATGACCTTTAGTGATTTATGTAGACTCATCTCTCATTAATCCTTTTGAAGAACTCTCTTTAAGATCTCCTCTTATGCAGGTAATCCTTGACATTTGTCATATGATTTGAGAGTCCATTGTTCTAAAGCGATATAGATTTCCAGATGTTACACTAAATAAATAGGATCAGGATGGTTAGTTTTGCTTAGAAACCCACCTTCTAGTGGGAGTATTTGATCTTAGAGCACTTGATGATTTAGTCTTACTTGTTTTAAAAGTCTCAGCTTTCTTAGCTTGAAGAGCTTCTCTTTTCCTAAACCATTCAATGTCATTGTGATCAGTTGTGGTATGAACATTGCTACCACATGTTTCACAGTTCTTTGTGACATGTTGAGGGTTTCTAGGTTTGATTCCTCTTCTTAGATAAATGATCATGTTTTGACCATGAGTATCATGATCATAGCTTCCACATAACTCACATATGGGGTAGTATACATAATCATCAGAATGATGATCATTATACCCACAATGTATACAGGAAGGAAAAGGTATTGCTGGCCTTGAATGTCTAGATCTTGAGGAAGATTCACCTTGGACAGTGTGATGCTGATTTACCTTCATGGAAGACATAAATTCAGCATGATCACATGTTCTGTGATCAGTTCTCTTGCACTTTTTACAAAACAAGACTTGATAACAATTCTTAGAGAGATGATTGTTTTGTCCACAAAGTTCACAATTCATTTTGAATTGAGTTTTTTATTTGTTTTGAAGTGCATTGAGAACCTGTTAAGAATTTTTGTTTCTGGAGTAAGATGACTTATTCTTGCTAATTTGTAATTTTAGTTCATTAAGTTCTTTCATTACAATAGCTAAAGGAGGGCCATCTTTCATTTTCACATTCTTTAAGTTACCAGCAGGAGCTGAATTAGTTTTTGAAACTGAAGTGCTTATGTTATCCTTAGCAGGAGCTGTAGATGGTTCACTAATGATGGCACCTTTTAAAGTTCCAGCTTTGAATGTGGATTCTGACTTCAAAATTGATTTGATAGTCTTTGGTCCAGAGACAGGTTCAGCACCAGCCAACTTCTCCAGTGGAGGAAGAGGGGTGTTATAGACTGAAGATTCATCAGCTGAATCATAATCATGTGCTGAAGAGTTAAAGACAACAACTAGATGATCAGTCGTGTTTCTTTATGACTCGTCTGGGGGTACCTTACCAATATCATGATTTGGCAGAGTAGAATCTTCAGCTTCAGATAATCTAGTTTTATTACTACTAGTAATAGACACATTTGAGTTATTTGCTGAAGATTTTATAAATACCAAGTCTTTTGGCCTCGAACTGGAGGTATCTTTAGTGATTTGGTTAATTCCTAGGATTTTCTTCTTTTGAGTGGGAATTTGTTCACTGATACACTGATTTACTTTATTGGAACTGTTTAGCCATGTTTCTGTAATAGAAGTTAGCTTTTTTATTAGTTCATTTCATAAGTTTTGATCACTCTTGAGAAATCTCTGATGTTTGACATTGCATGGTAAGAAGATCAAGTTTTGCTTGTTTTAGTACCAAAAGCTGTTCCTTGCATGTATTTAGTTCTTGAACAAGATTTTTATATTTTGAAAGAGGATTGTTTCTTTGTTTTTCAACATAGTTTAGATCAATACACAAATAATCTAGAAAGGATTTTCTATCATCATTATCTTCCATTTCAAGAAGAGTGTGTACCTTTTGTATAGAAATCTTGACCTGTTCACCATTGTTGGCACTTTCTTTGCCAACAAAAACTCATTCTTCATCAGTAAGTGCCATAAGAGCCTTGACTTCAATCCCTTCATTTTCATCAGATGACACTTCTTCTTTATCCCATTCATATGTTTCAGCAATGAGACCTTTGTTTTTGCCTAACGATGAATTGAAAGCTGAAGCACTGGAACTGAGGAGGGCTAACTTAGCTTTGACTTTGTTGTATTTGGCTTTAAAGTCTTTGGTATGCTTTAGTTTAGGTTTGTGCTTAGACGACTAGAGAAGTTTTGTTTGAAAAAGTGACTGATATGAAGGAACTGATGTTTTTGAAAAACAATCTCTAGAAAAATGACCTTTTCTGCCACATTTGTGGCATTCAGTTTGATTAGTTTCTTTTGCACTGCTGAACCTTTGAGTACCCTTTTTGAAGAATCTTTTAGATTTGGCTAAAAGAGCTTTTGCTTGGTATTCTTCCTCTAGGTCATTTAGGTATTCATGACTGCTTCTTGTATCCTCTTCATCATCAGGACTATCTTGAAAGTCGTAGACAATAGAGGTAGAGAAGAAGGCAGTTAACAAAGGTGTTACAGCGACAATAAATTTGCTCTTTTTGGTTTCATAAATACTGTCTATCAGGTTTTCTTCATATTTGAGTTTACCAAATAAAGAAGCAAGCTTAGAATCTTTCACATGATTTGTGTTTCTGAGACTTTGGTAAAAACTTAGCCACTTCTTTGGTAACCCGTTTATAAAACCAGTATTTATTTCAAGCTTTGAAAGTTTTATGCCATCATTTTCTAGTTCATTCATTAAAGCTTTATATCTGGTGAAAGTTTGTGTTAGAGATTCTCCTTCTTTGAATTTGAAGGTGTTATAGCACAACTTCAGGTCCATGACCCTACTTTCTTTCACATCAGAGGGCCCCTCATG